>ML816665.1:5682-66229 GCA_009831015.1 Picea engelmannii | reverse complement strand
AACCCTAGGAGATGAAGCACCAAAAGTCATGTGGGCCCCGTTTGGGTAAGTTAGTACATCAACTTCCCGGGGTCGTAACTTTTGCATACGATCTCCGTTTTAGGCGTGTGATAGCTCATTGGAAAGGTATCGTCGAGGAGATTAATTTGAGGTCTCAATATTCCTTCGACTATCATTGAGAAAATCTATCTCAAAAAACCTTCATTTAGGCCCTCAAAATGGCCCCGGAAGTTAAAACCTGTTAAAAATAGTAAATTGCCAAAATTGCCAGAAAACAGTTTTGAGCCAGTCGGAAAAGGTGGGTGGCCACCGATATCCACCTGGATAATATTGTAATAGGGATAAAGGGCTACTAAGAGAAATACAACTGCAAACTAACCTAGCAAGGTCTGACCTGCTGCACAACCAATTTTGGCACACTTTTCTAGGAATCCGCGACTTGCACTTTTGTGACTCGATGATATCCACGAATGTCTCCACTGTGAATCATGGATGTTCGTGAGTGTCTCCACTGTGAGCCATGGATGTGTATGGAAAAACTGTACAGAAATATCCTTACGCTCCAAAAATCTCTTGTGGCTTCCTTCTACTGAAGCCCACCTATGTATGCCTTTGTTCTCTCTTCTCCTTGACCTGTATGATCTCTAGATGAAAGTACGTCTTCACCTATCCAATATCTTGAACCATAATCTTTCATGATCCAATACTCTATGTGTTGACTCTCTCAACACAACTCTTGACAAGTGTAATCCTTGGTCCTCTTGAATCACCATCCTTTGTGATCCAAGCACTCGAGAAGAGGTCCTTATCTACTCCTGAGTGTGACCTTGGAGACTCCACACTAGAAAATGTCCTCCTTTTCTATTTGTGTGAATTGTATATTCCTCCTTCTCCTAGCCTTGATTTTATAATAATTAGTTACAATATATTTCTAATCTTAGAAGTGATCTACGGTTGAGATTACTTCTCACACTCACTTTTAGATTACAAGTTGCATGCTAATTACTTTTATCATGTTTATTAAATAACTCAATTAAATAATTACATAATTAATTAATAAAAGCAATTTACTTTAATAATTCCTTTAACTAAAGTGAATTTAAGAGTATAAGGCTTTGGACAATTTCCACATGTCTAGACACATATACCTGTGCGGAAATACCTGTCTGATGCTACCACTAACATCAACAATTAGGGTTGGCACTAGGGATGAAGACATGCAAGGATTGGTATGCGTAGTTTTAGGTGATGGTGCGAAGGAAGAATTAGGGAAGATATTATTATTATAGGTCTAGTATGGAGGAGAGAGGGAGGTGGTATCAAGAGAGAATACAAGAGAGATAGACAAGACATTAATATGGTGTATGAGAGGAGAAAAAATTCATGTAGAAGTCTTTAGCTCTGTTGAAAGGGACACAATTGAGCTACCTATTTAGTTTGCAGATGAGAAATTTAGGGTTTGCGATTGCATTAGGGTTGGAAACAAGGATGAAGGCATGAAATTAGGGTAAAAAATTATTAATATAGGTCTAATCTAGAGGAGAGGGAAAGGTGGTATCAATAAAGAAGCCATGAGAGACAAACGAGGCATCTGTATGGTGTAAAAGAGGAGAAGAAATTTGAGTAGCAGTCTCTAGGTTTGTTGAAAGTGACAGAATCAAGCTTGGAGTAGGATCAGGAGAAACATGGGTCGAGTGAGGTGATTGCTTGGGGAAGGAGTAATGAGAGGAGAATAAGTCATCAAATTTGTGATTTTGATTAGCGGAGGTGGCTTCAAAGATATTCAATGTTGACTCAAAGAATATGCAGTCAATTGACGAACAAATATCAAAAGAAAATAACAAAGATTTTTTTAGGTGAAGATGAAATACCTTGGAAGATAAGCATCTGAGTTCTGATCTGGTGTGGTGGATTTATTCTTGGAGAACCATGTCACTGGCCTTGGTAAAGATACGATTGAGATCAAGTTGGAAGTGATGTTTTTGAATCTAAGTGAAAGAGGGAAGAAGATGAGAATCATGACAACACTTGAGGAAGGTGAGATCAACTATTCTTTTCACCATTTTTGTTCCGAGCTTCTAAAAAATTTGGGTCTTTTTGAAGACAATCCTCTCCATAAAGGTTTAAAATCAAAGTGTGCAGGTTTTCACATTTCCTTATAATGTTCTTTTAGACTTCTAGATGTAAACTTTGTATGGCGTTTATGAAACATCCAACGTTTTGAGTGAACACTCCACCCATCATCATCAAGGACTATTCAAGCCAAAAGTATTTGAAAATATAGATGAGGAATGTAGGTTATAAAGTTTTTTTAAAAATTGAACGTTGGAAGAAAGTGGACAAGAAATAGACGCTATGAAAAACCATTGAAAATTCAATTAATTTATTTTATTATGGTCAAAGTTAAATTAATGTAAAAAGGAGAAAATTAAATAAATAATAATTAAATAATAGATATGATTAAAAGGAAAAGATGAGGAGAAGCGAAGAGAAGGAGGTTATGAGATTAAATTTTTTTGAACGTTTGGAGAATGGGATAGAAGGGGGCCGTTGATAAAGGAGATTAAAACTTGATTAAAAATAATAATTTTATTTGATTNTGTAAGATTAAGAGAGAAGAGGATTAACAAAAATAATTTAGAATTGAAATAAAATTTAATAATATAGGGTGAGAATAGACGATAAAAAATAAGAATAAAAATAATGATTAAAAATAAAGAAAAGATGAAAAGAGATGAAACCATTATTAGGTAAGGAGGATGACACTGAAAGAGAGGTTGAGAGAAGAGAGGTTTATGAAAAATGGGGGGGGGGACAATCAAGAAGGGAGAAATATTAAGTTTGATTGTTGAGGCGATGAATGATGGGTTTTTGGGATTGGCTGAGTTTGTACCCATCTTTGCGGTTGAAATTGTTTGGATGTTTTTCAATTTCTAAAGCTTCACAAATGACCTGAGAAGAATAATAGGGTGTTGAGTCTAGGATTCTTGTGTTTTCAAAACATATTAGATGTTTGGATTTGAAGGAATGTTCAACAATAACTAATTTAGAGATGCGATTTTGGGTTGTATCAACTATGTGATCTTTTAAACAAGATTTAAAGGATTTTCTAGTTTGGCCAATGTATGATTTTCCATAGGAGCAAGGATTTTGGTAAACTCCTCGGCTAAGAATTAGGTCAGATTTATCCTTGGAGGATTTGAAAGACTATTTAAGGGTTTTAAAATGATTGAAGATGGTTTTGATTTTCCTCTTAGAGATAATTTTGGAAATGTGGTCTGCAGTGTCTTGGATGTAGGGAAGAGAAATGAGAGCTAAGGGTAGAGAAGAAGAAGAAGAGCTGGTGTTAGGATTGAGGGATGAGTGGAAATATTTCTTGATTTGGAAGCTGGTGTATCCATTGGAAACAAGGGATTTGGTTAGGGGGATTTTTCTTTATCAAGAAATTGGGGGTCCAAATATTCTAAGGGCTTGAGTAACTAAAGTTTTAAAGACAATGGATATTTGAGTTGGATGATGATGGATTGGGCATGGAGGTATATGCCAGTGTGAGTATTTTTTCGATAGACTTGGTGGGAAATGGAGCCATTAGGGAGGAAAGAGATAAGAATGTTTAGGAAGGGGAGGGAAACCTCCTTTTCCATTTCCATGGTAAATTGAATATGGGGGGAGATGTTGCTTAAATGGTTGAAGAACACAATTAGCGAGGTTTGGCCATGAGAGCAAAGGAAAAAAGTGTCATCAACGACTCTATAGAAACATTTAGGTTTTAGTGGAAATTTATTAAGGGATAAAGTCTCAAAGTGCTCCATGAAAATTTTAGCAACCATAGGGGATAAGGAAGACCCAATGGATATACCTTCTGTCTATTCGTATCAAGTACCCTTGAAGGTGAAAAACGTGGAGGTAAGGAATATTTTGATTAGGCTTAGGGTTTTAGTGTCTACCAACTTGGAGATGCTCTTTAAGGAATGGGGGATAGTAATATTGGTAAATAAGGAGACAACGCCAAAACTAACATGTAAGTCTTGGTCATTGATTTGAAGATCACGAGTTTTTTGAATAAAATCTGTTGAGTCTTTTATGAAGGAGGAAAAAAAAATCAACCTTTGTAACCTCCTTTCCTCAACTATATTTTCAAATATTTTTTGCTTCAATAGTCCTCGATGATGGGTGGAGTGTCCACTTGAAACGTTGGACGTTTCATTAACTCCATACACAGTTTACATTCATAAGTTTGAAACAACATTATGAGGAAGTGTGGAAACCTTCACACTTTGATTTTAATAAAAGTTAATTATACATCTTCATCACATACATATATTCTACACAAATATAGCTTCCACACCACCACACATGAATATCCCTGCACAATATCTTTGTTAGTTGGTGTAAAAATGATTTTTTAATTTTTTTTAATATAGTCCTATACAAATAATTAAAAATTTAATAATTATTTACTAATTTAATAAAATTTGATTATACATATTCAGTAAATCGAACTCTTAGTAAATAAAATACACCCATTCTATACTTGTAAATAAAATCTTTGAGACTTGTACATGCACCCGTTGCGGCATATGTTCAATATTGCAATGTGAAATGCATTTATACTTATGTGCATATAATTTTTCTTTGACGATTATCCGCACCTCCCCACATGAATATCCCAACACATGTATGTCTATTACTTTTTTTTTTGTAAATAAAAAGATTTTATTTCCTCATCATTCTATCACAACCATATATAACAGAACAATATCTAGAGTCCAACCACCTGTTCTGGTAGACAAGTGGAAACTGAAACATGTGGCTACATGATATGCTATCTGGACCAATGAAAAAATCCACCACCTGTTCCTCCAAAAAATGGAAACTGAAATAGGCGGTTGAGAGCTTCATTGTCTGAATGGTATGAGAAAGAAGAGAGAATCCTGAACATGGAAATGAAAATTCCTATAGTATTTTGACAATTACTATGTTAGGGTCCTAACCCGCACATAGGTAGAGCAATATATTCGGATGTAATAAAGGTCAATATTAATAAGGCCTTTCAATAAAATAGAATAAGGAAGATGTAAGAAGACCTAATAGAAGCTTCTGCTTCTAGAAGGATCTTCCTCTAGATTCTTCTCTTAATAGGCATATTTAGTATAAATAAGGGTCGAGGGTATGAAAAACCCTAGCTTGGAGATTATTGTAACAAAGCATTGCTCGACTGGAGGTTGCCCCCTCGAAGATGCCCATGAACATTGCTTTCTGAATCAAAGTGCTATTTATGTTGTTGTTCTTATATCATTTCTGTGTTATTGTGGAGATTATGTTGGTTATATTATTGTTATTCTGTCATTTCTAGCATTTTATTTCTATTCTACATACCTTTTATATCTGGTATATTACAAGTGGTATCAGAGCACTTTCCTTGGCAGAAATTGTAAGAATTTGTTTTCAGGGTAGAGACGTATTTCGACGTCTTTAAGCCACAAAGATTTGTCATTACATGCATAGACCCGTGGTTGAGGGATTCATACACACAGGAAATACAAGTGGTTCTTAAGCGCACATCTGTTGGCCACCCTTGTAATCCCTGTTGGTACTCCTTCGAGTGGTAGTGCATCAGACAACACCTGTGTACAAATCGGCCTAGATTTCCTGAAGCCCTCTTTAGATAAACCGATCGACCACCTGACTGCTATAGTGCCACCGAGAACAACACTCAAGAAGATACTCTCTAGTACCTAGGTAGTCGGGTAGTATGGCTAAGGGTACAGTCTATCCTCCTTAGTTAGTTCCATGATATATTGGGCCGAGTACTATTGTTGGACCCCACACATATATCGGAGAGCTATAGCACAAGGCAAACCCTTGTCTGTAGAACCCTTGAATACCTAACCCTTGGGGGACAAAAACATAAGAAAATTAAAACAGACAAGATCTATTGCCGCGCAATTGTGTTCGAGTTTCCAAATCACTACACTTTTTTGAATGGTTAAGCATTTGGGGATTTCATCGTTGCAACATTCTTCAGACTGGAGTATAACTCCGTAGGTGTAAAAAAAAAAAAAAGGGTTTGGAATTTTTTTCACCATTATTTGAGACCTATTCCATTGGATTCATCTCTTCGCCCTTATCACATTCATCCATATCATTTTTCGACAAAATTTTTGACCCCGCCCGCCCCTTTTTAGTTCACCCATCCTCATGGACCATACTCGTAGCCAAGACCTCGAAGCTCGCTTCAACACCTTGCAATATGGTCTCCTCGATACCCAAAAAGAAGTGAAACAAATCAGTGCCAATGTTTCCTCCATCGATACATCCATCAATACAACCATAAATACAACCATGCAGTCCTCAATGGAGGAAGTCAAACAAGAACTGACCACCTAGCTTGAATCTGTCTTTGCATCACTCTACACCAAACTGAAGATCCCTACAGATGACCCTTTCTCTGATGCACCTCCAAAGAATGAAGGTGAACATTCCTCCCATTCCCATACCTTTCAGCACCATCACTTTCAACGTGACCTATGCCTTCCGTAGGTGGATGTGAGCAAATTTGATGGCTTGGACCCCACTAGTTGGGTAACCCAAATGGAACATTATTTCTCTTTATATGGAATTACATATGACTTGGCGAAACTCCAGTATGGTGTTCTCCATCTAGATCAAGAACGTTGGCAATGGTGGAAATGGAGAAAAACTTCCCGTCAAGGGTATATTGCTTGGACCCAATTTGTGACTAAAATTTATGAACGCTTTGACACTAACACCAACCATTTGGGTTGTTTGACAAAGTTGAAACAATCAAGAACAGTAGAAGACTTCATAGCTACCTTTGAGCACCTGGCTTTTCGAACAGAGGGCATGAATGATGCTTTCTTTTGAGAGTGTTTTATCAGTGGCCTCAAGGATGAGATTTGGGCCCATGTCCTCATGGATCGACCTTCGAGTTGGGTGGAGGCTAGTAAAAGAGATAAAGAAGCAAAACAGGTTGTATCCTCTCAAAACCGTGAACCCTCCTTTATTCCTCGCCCTAAACCAGTAAATCCCACTACTCCCTCCACCCCATTAAATATCCAAAAATTGACCAGGGCTGAAATGGATGAACACCAACTCAAAGGCCTTTGTTATCATTGTGATGACAAATATTTCCTGGGCCACAAGTGTAAGGAACAAAATATTTTTATGGCCATCTCTGAGGATATTTCGAAAGAGGATGTTGAAACTCCCCTTGTGTCTGAGTCACTTGAAATCACTGACATAACCCCTCCCTCAGATCCTCACGAAGTAGAATCGATCATTTCCCTCAATTCTCTCACTATCTTCTCTGCTCCCCAAACCCTCAAGTTAATCGGTTACATCAAGCATCGGAAGGTCATCATTCTGGTTAATAGTGGAAGCACCCATAATTTTATTCATCGCCGCATTGCCCAAGAAACTCATTGCTACATCCATGCTGTCAACAATTTCCAAATCATGATTTCCAATGGTGGTTCTATGAAATGTGGAGGGTGTTGTGAAAATGTGCATCTCCAAATCGGTGACTACCACCTAAAATCCCATATGTTTTCTATCGACATGGGCGGTTGTGACATTATGTTGGGTGCAGACTGGATAAGGACTTTAGGTCCCATTCTCATGGATTTTAAGGAATTAACCATGCAATTCAACCAAGAAGGCCACCAATATAAATTACAAGATATCACTGCTAGTTCACCTGAGGTCATTAGTTCCCATCGCATGGAAAAACTTCTCAAAAAAGGTCACTCTGGTGTCATTGCCCAACTCCATGCCATACAAGCAACATAGACACCCCCGGTGCCTCTAGACCTCCAAGCTCTCCTTTCTAAACATCAAATGGCATTTTCCACTCCCTAAGGACTCCCTCCTTCCTGCGGTGTTCATGATCATTACATTCCCCTTGTACCCAGAAGCCTTCCTCCCAATATCCATCCGTATCACCACCCCTTTTCACAAAAAAATGAAATTGAGAAAATGGTCCAGGAACTCCTTAATGCAGGTGTTATCCACCCTAGTATGAGACCTTATTCTTCTCTTGTAGTCATGGTCCCGAAGAAAGAAATTTCTTGGAGAATGTGTCCTGACTTCCATGCCCTCAACAAACTGACCATTAGAGACAAATTTCCCATTCCTGTCATTGACAACCTCTTGGATGAATTAAGTGGCATCCAATTCTTTAATAAACTGGATCTTCGCTCGGGCTATCATTAGATACATATGAAAGAGGTATACATTCCCAAGACAACCTTTCGAACTCATGAGGGCCACTATAATTTTTGTTCATGCCCTTTGTCTTGTGTAATGCCCCCTCCACCTTCCAAAGCCTCATGAATCATGTCTTCCGTCCCTTTCTCCATCATTTTTTCTTAGTTTTCTTTGATGATATCCTCATCTATAGAAAAACATGGAGAGGCCATCTTACTCATGTGGATTGAGTTCTCCATCTACTCTCTCAGCACCAACTTTTCCTGAAACAATCTAAATGTGATTTTGGTGCCTCAGAAGTAGAATACTTGGGTCATCTATTTGGCAAGGATGGCATCAGGGTGGATCTGAAAAATATTAAAGCTATGCAAGACTGGCTACACCCAAAGACTCTCAAAAGATTGCGTGGATTTCTGGGCTTAACAGGGTATTATCACAAGTTTGTTAAGAATTATGGAAAGATTGCAACACCTCTCACTGCTCTCCTAAAAAAGAACTCTTTCACTTGGACTCCAGCCACTACTCAAGATTTTCAAACCTTGAATATGGCCATGTGTACCACTTCGGTTCTGGCCCTTCCTGATTTCACAAAGACCTTTGTGTTGGAATGCGATGCCTCAGGGAAAGGAATCGGTGATGTCCTTATGCAAGAGGGTCAACCTTTGGCCTTCACCAGCAAGAAACTATCTGAAAGGAATCTGGGCAAACCCATCTATGAAAAGGAAATGTGGGCTATTCTGCATGTCGTTGATCTGTGTCACCCTTGTCTCTTGGGGCAACGTTTCCAAATTAAGAAATACCATCAAAGCCTCAAGTACTTTTTGGAACAACACATTTCCTCCTCGGAGCAACAAAAATGGGTGACTAAGCTCTTTGGATATAATTATGAGATCATTTACAAGAAATGAAAAGACAATGTGGTGGCGGATGCACTGTCCCAAAAATATGAAGAAGAAGGATCACTTTTTTCTCTTTCCTTCATTGTACTAGATTGGCTCCAAGCTGTTCGCCAGGAATGGCTACAAGATCCCAAAAGTTCGCATCTGATCCAACAATTACAGACCAATTCTCCATCTCCCCCAGGGTACTCTTGGCTCCAAGATGAGCTTTGATATAAAGGCCATTTGTGTTTAAGTAAACAATCAAAGCTTAAATCCACGGTACTTTATGAGCTTCATGCTACACCCATAGCAGGGCACTCCGGGTTCACCAAAACCTATGACAGGGTCAAACGTTATTTTTTCTGGGATGGTATGAAAAAAGATATCTGTAATTTTGTCACTAAATGTGATGTGTGTCAATGCAACAAGGGAGAAACAGTCAAATATCCGGGCACACTACAACTGCTTCCGATTCCACCTACTATTTGGAAGGATATCTCTATGGACTTTATTACCGGCTTACGCAAATAGGGAAATAAATCAATCATAATGGTGGTTGTGGATCGCCTTTCCAAGTATTCTCATTTTTGCGCTCTTCAATACCCATTTACTGCATCCATGGTGGCTCAAATTTTCATGGACGAGGTCTTCAAGCTTCATGGCATGCCACAATCTATTGTTTCTGATCGTGACCCAACTTTCACAAGCAATTTTTGGCAAGAACTGTTCAAGCTATAGGGAACCCAATTGCATATCAACATAACTTACCATCCCTAGACTGATGGTCAAATGAAAGTTGTCAACAAGTGTTTGGAAACATATCTGAGGTGTTTTTCCTCTGAAAAGAAAAATTAGTGGGCTCAATGGTTACCCCTAGCTGAATGGTGGTACAACACTTCCTACCATACAACCACACGCATGACTCCTTTTGAAGCAGTATATGGACAAAATCCACCTTCAGTTCTCTCATACTTACTAGGTACCTCAAAGGTCCAGGCAGTTGACCAAACACTTACAGTTCGAGAGGATATTCTCCGTACCGTCAAAGAGAACTTGGTCATGGAACAAAATCGCATGAAGAAACAAGCAGATCAAGGTCGCTCTGAACATCAATTTTCATAAGGGGATCAGGTGTTTCTGTGACTGCAACCATACAAGCAAACTTCCCTTAAGGCCGAGAATTGTCAGAAGCTAGCGCCCAAATTTTATGGTCCTTATACAGTTCTTAAGCATGTGGGACAAGTTGCCTATCAGTTAGCTCTGCCCAGTCATTCGAAGCTACATCCTATTTTTCATGTTTCATGCTTCAAGAAGGTGATTGGAACTAGGTGCCAAATTCAAACCAAACTTCGTGAGTTAGCTGAAGAAGGATCCATTTGGCTACAACCAGAAACAATTTTGGACCAGCGTGAGCGTTGCCTGTGTCAGAGAACCATCAAGGAAGTGCTAGTCCAGTGGAAAGATACAACTCTAGCAGATGCCACTTGGGAACCAACTACCATTCTGCAATAGTTTCCACATCTCAAGCCTTGAGGACAAGGATGTTTTTAAGGGGGATAACATGTTAGGTTCCTAACCCGCACATAGGTAGAGAAATATATTCGGATGTAATAAAGGTCAATATTAATAAGGCCTTTCAATAAAATAGAATAAGGCAGATGTAAGAAGACCTAATAGAAGATTTCACTTCTAGAAGGATCTTCCTCTAGATGCTTCTCTTGATAGACATATTTAGTATAAATAAGGGTCGAGGGTATGAAAAAACCTAGCTTGGAGATTATTGTAACAGAGCGCTGCTCGACTGGAGGTTGCCCCCTCAAAGAGGCCCGTGAACATTGCTTTCTGAATCAAAGTGTTATTTCTGTTGTTGTTCTTATATCATTTCTGTGTTATTGTGGAGATTATGCTAGTTATATTACTGTTATTCTGTCATTTCTAGCATATTATTTCTATTCTACATACTTTTTATATTTGGTATATTACATACAATGCATAGAGAAAAAAGGAAAAATTTTTCAAGATTAAGTAGTGGATGAACCAGTGAATCCTTTTCCACCATGAGTGCCACCGGTGGGATCAAATATGAATGATTGTGCATAGTTTGGGCACCTTCGTTGACTTTGCGAGCCTAAGAGAGCATAGTAGAACAATTTGAAACAACTTCTGAGCAAGGTATGCTTGTGTAGATGATCTTGCATGTCCCTTCACATATCAAATATGAGGTCTAGGTGTTATGGTGACATGAAACAAGTGGAGCATGAATCCTAGTCTAGAGAATTGGAGGGAGGAGGGAGGGTCTTCTCAAGTCATTTTTCCAACAATATTTCTTCCTGAATTATGCAAGTTTCTCAGTTCGAGACACCAGTTGCACTAGGGGTGGAATGGCCAGTGTAGGGAAGATCATGGGGGTATAGAACAATGTACATAAGGGAGGATGAAAAAATGATAATTAGATCTACTGGAATCTCTTCTTCCACAATGGCCATTGGAGGCTCTTCGACCCCCTTGTCCTGAAGAAGCAAAGAATTTGAAGGTGTCTGGGAGAGGCGATGAAACCTTCTTTGCATGGATACTAATATGTAATAAGAAGGCCTTCTCTTGGGATTTCTACATTCTTGAGGCATGGTCATGTAAAAAATAAATACACTGAGCCAAAACATAAGAGCTGGGCCAAATTCAAATGAAAAAAGCCATATCTTACCCGGAATAAATGGTGAGGCATCAGAGGAGCTGAAGGGATATTTCTTGTGTGTCTCGTACCCATCATAGTTCGCTAACCCTGCTTCACTAAAGGAGCCATTAAACTAGAATTATAATGTCATCTCGCCTTCTTATATGAGCTTCAAATGTCTCCCATCCTATGAGATATAGATGTGAGGGTGGAGGCATGTGCAATTAATTCATCTAGGGCATGTATGTCTATTTCTGATGTAAAAACGATTTTTAAATTTTTTTAATATAGTCCTATACAAATAATTAAAATATTGATCATTATTTATTAATTTAATAAAAGTTATTTATTAATTTTATAAAATTTAACTATACATCTTCGAGACAATGAATACTTATTAAATAAAACACACCTGTTCTATACTCGTTCATAAGAAATTTGAGACTCGTAAATGAACCCGTTGCGACATATGTTCAATATTGCAATGTGTAATGAGTTGCTAGTTATGTGCGGAGACTTTTTCTTTGATGATTTTTTCACACCTCCTCATAGATATATCCCCACACAAATATATCTATGATAGGTATGTCTGTTAGTTGGTGCAAAAACTATTTGTTTTTTAATATAGTCCTTGTTGAGATCATTTCGTGATTTCTAGCTTTCCTTCCCCATTCTATCTTCCAAAATTCTTTTTTCCATTTCTTTTATCTCTTCTACACCTCCCCTTATTTCCCTTTTTCTTTTATCCTTTCTTCTCTCCCTTTCTAGTTACTATACTTAGTCATATTTCAGTGATCGACGGGTTGGTAGACCCTCATCTCCATCCACTTTCTCATGTCATAAGTTTGTTCCTACACTTAGCCATTTTTCAATTGCACGGGTTCATGGGTTCAAGCCCTCATCCTCCAAGTTCTATGACCTTCACTTTTCACCCCAGGTTCCATGATCTAAATTTTGACCATTAGATTTGTCGCAGGTGTTGAGCTCCAAAGTATTTTATTTCTTTTGCATGCAAGTCTGACCAACCACCTTTCTACACTTAGTATATTTTTAATCATCCATAACCGCAGATTCGTGGCTTGCCAGGTTGGCGGGTTCATGAAAATATTCATATTCAAACTCTCTCTCGTCCACCCCCACCATTTTGTTTATTTTCCCAATATCCATTAAGTGTTTTTTAATGTTAACAACTGTTTTGTAGGCTACGAAAAGATCGTCATCAATGGAGAAAGGATCGAGGAATTACTCATTAAATTTTATTAAATCTCCATTTTCCAAGGGATTAGATTATCATTCTCCCTCTGAAAATATTTATTTGAGGTTATTATCCAATTGAAGATATAGTCCCGTCAACCTATGGCAGTATCAACTAGACAACAATTTTGTGGTGATACTCTGAATATTTTTTGTCGTGAAGAGCATAACTTCTAATGGTCAATATCATATTCATATTATTCCTCTCCTCCTGTAGACAAAGATGTAATTTGGTCATCTGGAATCGCTCGTGCTGGGTGTGTTCCTTAGGTTTTTGATTGTAAATAACTCATTGCATGGTGTGTGGACAAGTACATGCCATGTCAAAGAATTATACAACTCCAAGATCATTCTCCGATTTCTCTTTCACTGCAATTTTTTCGCAAGATTTTAAATCTACCAGAGCCGACGCTTACTTTCAAAGGTGAAGATTGCAGACAATTCTTGAAGAAACATAAAAATAGGCTTGACCTCCTGCTTGAATGATCCAAAATTGATCTTTTAAAGACAATGGTTAAGTTTATGCATGAGTTGTTTTATCATTTAGGAATTTAGAAAAAAGAGAAGAATATTTTAATGATAGAATGTTGCAGCCATCATAAAGAATGCATAACATAAAATACACATAAATAACAACAAAAAATAATTCCAAGATTGATAACGGAGTTCGACACAAGTTTTCCTACGTCTTCGGGCCTTTGTCTTAGTGGGGGATACTTTCTTATTAATATTCAATGCTTCAAAAATACATTAGAAGTACATCAAATGGATTAAAATCTAGTCAGGCTGTGTTCTTCTTGACCTCAAGAATCCAACACAACTGACGAAACTGAAAATGGCTGAGCTTAGCTCTCGGAAATGGCCACCAAAGCTTGCTTCCTCAATGGCTTCCCTGCATAAAAATGGCTTAAACTTCACAACTTGGCATCATTTTTGCTAATTTGAACCTCCCTAGACTATCAAAAACACCTATTTTATATATATTTTGGGTTGAGGGTCGAAATCCAACTTCCCCCCAACTTTGTGGCCTCATATTGGGCTTAGATCCCCTTCAGAGGGCCAAAAATCCTCAAAAATCAGCTAAAAATCCACTAAAATAAGGTCAAAACCCAAATTTTGGCAAACAATCTACTTAATCCTGCAGTTAGGGCGCCCCCCCGCCCCCCTTTTGTGGTCATATGAGGGCCATGTGTCCTAGTGCCCAAGGGGCACACCTCCCTTAGCTGTGAAAGATGCTTAAGTTTAAAATTTTTAAAAGTGGGTTTTTTTTCTAAAGTAGCAATTTTCCCTTTGTGGCTAGCTCATTGTGCTTAAGTCATTTGAATAGGAAGATCATGGGATCAAATCCCATGGAGTCCAACAATATAAATTTGAAATTTTTAAGGCCTTGACCATGGTGACATGTAGCACCCTTGGATTGGACCATGTGTTAGTCCATGGTTGGCCAATCTTTTGCCACATGGACTATCAAAAATTTGACACTTGTCATCATGAACCCTTGCCACTTTTCATGACCTAGTGATACCGCATGTCGTCACCTGATGGCTACCACTTGTCGAATTCATAGGCTGCCACTTTTTGTAATATGAAGCTGTCACATGGTTACATGCTGAATATGCCATGTGTCCCTTTGACCCTTTGACTTTTTGCTGGAGAAGACCAAATTTTCCAACTGCCATAACTTTCTTATACGACATCTCTTTTTTGATCTATTTTCTCCAATGGAAATCTTGCGATGAGCACTTCACGATCATGACATTTCATTGATAATTTGAGAAATTTTATTTTTAAGCATTTCAAGATCCATTTTGGATCATTCCTCCCCACTAAGACCTTTTTGTCCTCCAAAAGGATATTAACCAGACATCAAGTGCGGGATAGGCCTCCCCACCTTGTCCTTTGTATTTAAACTCTGTCCCATGCACTTGTCACATCATAATCAATTGCATAACAACCATTAAAGATGAAATCATATTGTTAGCCATTTGAACTTGTTTTCATCTTTTGAAATCCACTACCATCCATGTAGAAAACATTAGCAGCGATAATATCATAAATATGATTGAAAATGAACCAATATGTTTGATGGGATTGCACAACATTAACTTATCTTGAAGCAAAGTATGATTGAACTCCAATCCTAAAACCATCTCATGCTCATTATTAAGATCAACTTCTTTATTTGGCACATTTATAGGTGTATTACTTGCATAAGATGCCTTCTTTAATTGTTCCATTGTCAAAAGAGACTAATTTTCTTTTATATGATGAGCATGTACAATATATTTTGTCCCCTTTTTAAACAAGTGATATTGATTATGTTCCATGTAGAAGATTTCTTTGCGATCATATAAATAAGGGCTACCTAAGACCATTCCACGTGTTTCTAGAGGCACCACATCACATGTTACTTCATCCACATACTTAGATGTAATTGAAAACTTTATGATACATTTATTTGTTATGGGAAATTTGTGATATTTTCTTATCCAATTTAGTGAATAGAGTTTTTGATACATCTTAGTTTTTAATCCCAATTTGTTAACCACTTCTTCTGAAATTAAGTTAGATTAAGATCCACTATCTATCAATGTGTCGATCTTGGTATGTTTCATAATGACCCTTATATGGAAAAATTTACTTCCAGAATCAAAACCATCACCAATTTTACCTGTCAAACCAATTGTTGTAATCTTAGACTCATCACCTAAATCTGATCCCAAGTTTGTTGGTCGTGTTGCGGTTGCAAATTTTTTCCTCCCTTTCCTTTCTTTGAACCACTTCGGTCTTTTCTCTAGGTGCAATTTCCAACAATGTTCATCATCGTGCCCTTGTTTATTGCAATGCTTGCAAGAGAGATTCTCTCCCTTCATTGTCCCTGAATTTTCTTTCTTCCCATTCCCTTTGCCTGTTCCTTCTTTCTTTGAAGATAATTCCCCTGATACACTAACTCCATTTTTTCCTGTTTCAATATATGTTGCTTGAATAAAAACCTCATCAAGATTATTAGGTCCAAACATAAATATAGTATTATGAATATAAGTAGGAAAACCTCCTATATACTTCATAAGAGTTTCTTTTGTAGTCAATGGAACATCTAACATCTAAGCCATCTGTTGGGAACTTTAATTGTCTAATTGAATGGAAAATCAAAGTGTTTAATATAAACTGCCAACCCAGGGAAGTCTGTTATTTCAAGATAATTCTGCACAGTCTATGTTGGATTATGAACACATCTCTAATCTAATTGTAGTAGGGAAGTTCTTTTTAACAAATCAAACAAACATTATCGCTAACACAATTGTGTTGATACAACTGGAGTGCTACAGACTTAAAATCATAATTGCAATCTAAACTGATAAATCTACAAAAACCATGAATTACCTACTTTAATCTAACTTTCTAATTTACTTTTGTAGGAAGAAATTCTATACTATTGCTGAAGGGAAATATACTTATTGCAAGAGACTACTTCACACTTCTATTTCTCAAAACAAGATTTTAACCTAATGAAAAAAAAGGAAAAGCAGTTCTCCAACCATGTTCAACAACTGACTTCTAATTCTCATGAGACAAGTTTATGCGCATTTACCAAGAATGAACTAAACTGTAACAACAATTGTATTCATAAATATCTAATAGTTAAACCATTTTCAATGAAAATGACTAAATCTAGAATTCAAAATAGAGGGGAATCGGTGAGGAAGGTGGGTCCTTTCCTTATCACTGAATCCACTCAAAGAGATAGGTTACAGTCTACTAAAGAAATTTAATCCACTTCTTCATTTAACTGCCAAAAATATGTCTGTGTACAATAATTGCTACCTTCTTTAGTTCAAGGAAAAAGACTAACAACCCTTTACATTAAAAAAGCTCTGCTATTTAAATTTAGAGTCGTTAAGTGTTCAAAAACAGAATAGTCTTGATAATCCCCGATTCTCAGGCTGTTTGTTAGATATCATTAATACAAAATATTGAATTATCCTTCATCAACATCATGAGCCAACATTCTAATCAGCAGGTGTTGTAGCAGTCGTATCACAACAGGACTGGTGGCGTCTGTTGTAACATCTTTCAATATTAACAGGCTTCTGTCATAGCAATTGTGTAACCGTTTCCAGGATTGATGGGCATCCGTTGCAGAAGTCCTGTAATAGCTTCCAGGAATTGCGCATAGCTGTGACAACAACGAGTTTCTTGAAGTGGGCTGTTCTAACACTTTGATCATTAGTTAAATTATTTCATGGGTAAAATATGTGAACGTTATCAATCAAACATGCTAAGTAAATGAAAACATAAAAGAAAGATGAATAGTTCATACCTTGGGAAAAAGGGTCTTGGTGCTCATTATAATAGTCATTTAGCTTAGGAATGAGAAGGTTGAATGATCAAAAGGTGTAGTGAAAAAGGGACATTTCAGGGTCCTAACATACCCCCCAACCGAAGACATTGCATGTCCTCATGCAAAACACATTCAAACTTTATTTTGTAGCTAAAGTAGATCAGTATCTCCTCCAGTGCAAAATTGTGAAGAGAAATGTCTAAGTGCCAGTAATGAAGAATGCTGTGTCAAAAAGAAAATCTACTGAGTCAACAATCTATTTGGGTTTCTTTATGCTTGAGAACAGGATCAATTTGAGTTTCTTGAGTAACAACTTGTGAAGAAAACATAGGTTCTTGTTTGCAAGCTTCTGGTATACCAGGAGCTGATTTATGACGATGAGATCTCTTCTGTTTTACTGATTTTTGTGTAGCAGGAAGTCCATCTTCAGTCTTGATTGATACATTTCCTGTAGCAACTAATACTTTGACTACATCATATCCTGCCTCATAGTAAATGTTTCCACACTCAAAACACATGAGTTCTTTGTTTCTTCCCAAAACAACTTTTTTCAGTGCTAGGATGTCCATGGTTATCCCCTCTGGATTCTTCTGTCAGGCAGCTGCCACCTGCTGTTTCAGGGTTTTTAATTCTACCTTGAGGTTAGCATTCTCTGTTATCAGTGCAATGATCCTGGAATTTTTTGTATTATTTATCTTTTTCTCTATTTGGGCAAATAGTTGGGCAAGTGGCACATCCTCAACATGCTATGGAGATGGTTCTTGTGGATCAGTCTCGACGTGGACATTTGATTCTTGTGGAACTATCTCTGCATGGATAGTTGATTCTTGTGGAACTATCTCTGTGTGGACAATTGATTCTTGTGGAACTGTCTCTGTATCAACCATAGGTAATAGTGGACAAAGAATAGGAATGGCCTACTCCATATCTTGTCTTCCAATTGCAGCTTCGACAGACCTGGTGGACCTGGTTTTTCTCCTGGGTAAAGTAGAAATGAAAGTAGTGGTTTTCTTCTTCGTTGCTGGAGGAGGAACAAGGTGTTCTTTCTCAAACACACAAGGAGGATATTCTGGTACATTGGGGTTTGCGATGATCTAGATATCATCAACAAACATAGGATGCGTAGAATCATCAGGTAACACCGATGATTCTGCTACGAATTGAGTACATTCACTTTGAAAGGAGAAGATAGTTTCCTGCAATTTTGGGCATAAAGTAAAATCCGGTATTCGTACCCCTGTAGAATTCTCTGTCGCAACAGCCAGAGGGTTATTATTTGATGTTGATCCAATTTGATCAATGGATCTCCAAGGTTTTCCTTTGAATGGACGTTTCCTTTTCTGTGAAGATGCACAGGTAATGCTAGTAGGTGCTTGATCAGCTGTAGTAGTAATAGGAGAATCCTGTGTGATTGTAGCAGCAATAGGAGGGGTCTGTGTGATAGTTGGTGGCACAACATAGGGGGTAAGAGGTCTTGATGTTATAGTGGACTGTGTTATCCTTGTTCACTTTTTAGGTGATGCAGAGGTAAGAGCAGGGGTTTTCTTGTCAGAGGCAGGGGGTAGGATTTCAATAATTGGTGTATCAACCAAGTGCTATGATTGTGGTCAAGTGGTTGAATCTTCATCTATTTGTTTGTACATAGCTACAGGATGTTGTAATGAAAATTCATTGAGGCTTGTCTTTATGGTGCCAGGATGGCTTTGGGTTATACGGTTTCTTTTCTGAGTCGTCTTACGGACAACGACAATAGGGGTTTGGACTGTTGTTGTAGTCGAGGGTAGAGGCTCTGGAAGAGGTCCATGGGTTGCATTGTCAAGGATAGGTACAATTTGTTATGGATTTACAGACTGTGGATGGTCTGCTACAACAGGTGATGGGTTATTGTAAATGCCCATACCTCTACGAATTAATAGGCTGATGAGTCTGTGATTAGAAACACAGTTCTTGGGGCTCTTGGATTTTTTTACAAAATGGGCCATGTTATGAAATGACTATAGGAGAAAATAAGGAATGTTTATCAATTTCTGATGTCGCAGATGTGATAATAAGATGAAATCAGAAAAATAAACAACTTGGTATTGGCCTTCGCAGGTAATGTACCTTTTTAGAAATTTGGAAACTTTCCCCCATGGCTCTGGTAAGGAATTGACATCTACACCTTTGCCTTTGGTCTGAACTCACTCAGTGTTGACTAGGAACCCCTTTTGTGCATCTGGGAGATGTGTTTTTCTATTAAACCATCGGTCTCCTGTTCTTGGCAACCTTGTTACAACAACAATGCTTGCTTTTGTTACTGGAATCCTTACCCCATTCACCATTGAATACCCTTCAATAAGATTTTGACTAAACTCCAATACCTCATCCTCACTAAAATATTTCAACTTCGTAAAATTCAATATCCAACCGGCCTGAAGAAATATTTGGTAGGCCTCTGGGTGTAGCAGCAAACTATCCAGAGTTGCAGGTTCATGTCTAACAGCTGATCCTCCCATGATATTTCTTGAGAGTAACAGACATGTAGGAGGAGAAAATATCACCTAAATTAGAGATGCAATAGGCTCGAACATGGTTTGCAGAGAGAATACAGTGTCTTAGTTAAAATAAGTGTGGGTGAAAAGGTGGTGGAGGTGTGTATAAAATTTGGAATGAACGACTAAATTTACATTCCCCCCCCCAACTAAGATGATTGGCTCCAGGTGTAATCGGTTAGTAAATAGGAAATCGTGCTTTTATATCTTCATTACTTTAACACGTAGGATTAATCACGTACCTCAAATCTTACCACACATAACAAGTTGTCGGAGTAACCGCACAATCCAACTACCATCGGAATGGCATGTGATGGCTGGCATGATGAAGGATCGTGAGAGAAATGATAGCTTATGCAGAGACGTAGTCCTTACTGTAGTTATCCAACTGAAAATCGCCGAGTGTGAAGTCAGGTCATAATGAAGCAAGACTTTCAGATAGAGAGCATCAGTATTGTCTAATCAGTGGTGTTGTTGCATGAAAGATTGGAGGGTTGGAGCTGCAACATAGGCAAAAAGAAAGAGTGAAGTGGCAAGAAAGAACAACAGTAATTAGTGTATCAATAGGTTCTTTTTCAAAAATGTCGGAGGTAGGTGTAACAACATTGAGATCGACAGATTTATCGGAAAAAGGTGTAACAACATTGAAATCGCCCAATTTATCGGAAGAAGGTGCAATAGCATTGAAATCGGCCAATTTATCGGAAAAAGGTGTAACAACATTGAAATTGGCCAATTCATCAGAAAAAGGTGTAACAACATTGAAATTGGCCAATTTATCGGAAGAAGGTGTAACAACATTGAAATCGACCAAACGCTACCTCACTTCGTTTCTAGGAAGTTTTTCAACTTCCATGAACTCATCGTTTCCTTCTGTTCGTCAATCTACCTACACACACATAATTGCCTGATACCTTTCAAAGCTTTATTAGCATAGTAAAGAAAATAGAAAAAATTCAACTAAAAACAGAGAAATGCAAATTTTTCTGAGATTATTTATATACAAAGTCCGAGAAAAAGAAGTCCTAAAGTTCAGAAGGGGAAGGAGCAAGCTCCTTTCCATTTAAGATTTGATAATCTGTATCAGCTGTACAACTAGTTTTAACTTTTGAATTCTGTCTTGGATAGTGGATGTTGATACAAACGCAGGCGATGACCATTTACATGTAAATGTGTATTGGATCCATCAATAGTAATCAACCGGACTATCGCATTGGGAAATATTGTGTCTACCTCATAAGGCCCTAGCCATCGTGTACGCAACTTACCTTGAAATTCCTTAAAACATGAATCATACAAAAGAGCCCAATCTCCTTTCTGGAATAATTTCTTCTTAATGATTCGGTCATGCCATTTTGTTCTTTGTTGTTGAATCACTGTGGTTTGATGGATGGTGTCCAAACGCTTTTCATCAAGCTCATTGAGTTGCCGAAGTGTTTCTTTCTGTGCCATAGTCAAGTCGAGGTTGACTACTAATTCAATTCTTAAGGTTTTGATTTTGAATTCAATGGGAAAAACAAGGCGTTTTCCATATACCAGCTTGTAAGGAGAAAAACTAGTTGTGCTCCTCCAAGTAGTTCGGTAAGCCCATAGCGCTTCATGAAATTTGTCATACCAATCCTTACGATTTTCTCTCACTATTTTAGTAAGAATGGCTTCGATAAATTTGTTGGTGCTTTCCACTTGTCCATTGCCTTGTGGATGGTATGGAGAAGCTATTCTATGTAAAACATGATATTTACTAAGTAGAGCTTCAAATTTATGTGATGTGAAAGGGGGTCCTCCATCAGTGACCAGTTCTCTGGGAACGCCAAACCTAACAAATATATTTTCAAACAAGAATGCTAAGACAACCTCTTATGACACTCTGATAAGTGCTTTTGCCTCCACCCACTTGGTCATGTAATCTGTACAGACCAATATATAGACTTTCTAATTGGAAGGTGGGTGAATGGGTCCTACAAAATCCATGGACCATCTCTCAAAAGGTTCTAACACTATCTGAGGCTGGAGTGGCATCTCATCCCTATGAGTTGTATGACCCATGCATTGGAAACTATCACAAGCTTGGACATAATTCTTGGCATCTTGAAATGTGTTGGGCCAATAATAGCCCATCCTTAAAATTTTATGCCCGGTACTTTTGCAACAAAATGACCCCC
Source organism: Picea engelmannii (assembly GCA_009831015.1). Taxonomy (NCBI): domain Eukaryota; kingdom Viridiplantae; phylum Streptophyta; class Pinopsida; order Pinales; family Pinaceae; genus Picea; species Picea engelmannii. Next base: position 44,159 of record ML816665.1, on the reverse strand, counting down.
ACAAGGGCCATCATGGCAAGCTTTCACCAGATCATAAACCTCATCATCCCTCACACATCTCTTGATTTCTTGATCCAGGCCTGTGTAGAAGAGGTATCCTCCTATCCAACTGTACCTAGCACCCTTTTGAATATTTTTCCTTCTTTCCCTAGGAGATATATGTGGAGGTACCTTTCCTGCAACTAGATAATTAACAATGTCTGCATACCAAGGTGAGTGAGAAGATACTGCAAACAAATGTTCATCAGGAAAGGAATCATCTATAGGTGAATTATCATCATTTATATGTAATCTCGAGAGAAAATCAACAACCACATTTTCTTTTCCTGGTCTATCCACTATAGTGATGTCAAATTCTTGCAGTAGTAACAACCATATTGTCACGCAGGCATTAGTAATAGGTTTATTCATTAGATATTTTATGGCTGTATGATCAGTATGAATAAAATTTGGGTAACCATTTACATAATGCCTAAATTTATTGATTGCATAGACTACTGCCAAGAATTCTCTTTCAGTAACTTTGTAATTTAACTTAGCAGGAGCCATGTTCTTTCTAATATAGTAGATAGCATAGGGTTCTTTGTCTTCCTGTTTCCCTAGTATTGCACCAATTGCAGTGTCTGAGGCATCTGAATAAATGTGAAAAGGCAGAGCCCAATTGGGCCCTCACAAGATGGGAGTTGTAGACAATCTCTGTTTAAGATCTACAAAGGACAATTCATAGTCATTAGTCCAATGAAAGTTAACATATTTTGTTAGTAAGAAAAACAATGGAGAGGCAAGTTTAGAGAAATTTTTAATGAATCTTCTATAATACCCGGCGTGCCCTAAAAAAATTCTTACCTCTTTCTGAGTTGATGGAGTTGGAATGTCCAAAATTACCTGGATTTTGGCTAGATCTACCTGAATCCCTACATAAGAGATGAAGTGTCCCAACACTACCCCTTCACACATCATCATATGGCACTTTTATGTACTTAAATAAAGATGAGACTGTTTGCATCTTTTGAGCACTTTTTCCAGATTAGACAAAGCATCTTCGAAATTAGTCCCATAAGGTGTAAAGTCATCCATGAATATTTCCATACAGTCATTCACCATATCAGAGAAAATACCAATCACAGCTCTCTAGAAAGTGGCTGGTGCATTACACAAGCCAAATGGGAGAACCTTGTAGGAAAATGTACCCTAAGGGCTGGTAAAGGTGGTTTTATCTTGGTCCTGTGGGGAAATTTGTATCTGGTTATGGCCACTGAATCCATCTAGGAAAGAAAAATATTTTTTTCTAGCTAAGTTATCTAAAACCTGATCAATAAATGGAAGAGGGAAATGATCCTTCTGCGTTGCCTTATTCAGGGCTCGATAGTCCACACACACTCTCCAGTTACCATTATTTTTAGTCACAATAACTAATGGTGATACCCACTCACTGTCTGATACAGGATAGATGAATCCGACGTTGAGAAGTTTCTGAAGTTCTTCTTTAACAATTTCTTTAAGGTTTGGGTTCATCCTCCTTTGCGGTTGGCAAATGGGTCGACATTCTTCTTTGATGTATATATGGTGGGTGCATATCTCAGAGGGGATGACTTTCATATCCATGTAATCCCATGCAAATTCTTCTTTATGTTCAGTAAGTAAATTCATCAGTCGATGAGTTTCAGTGTTGGAGAGATCGAGATTGATGTTCAAGGTTTTTCTAGGTTTGATTTCTACAGCGATGCTTTTAGAACTGACTCTAGGAAATAAGTCAGATGTTGTTGTTTCATCATATGTTGTTAAAGCATTTTCTATTACAATGACTATTGTTACAACTGAATCACTCTGATTGTCAGTAGTTTCTAAGAACATTTCCGAGTTCATTTCTTCCTAGGCCATAGGGTCAAAGACTCTGATCAATTGGTGGTGCGTGTGTTGTGTAACAACATAGGGGTCAAAAATAAAATAGTTGATTAAATCATCCTCTGTCTCATCCTTGAAACTTAGGGACTTTCCTATAGTTAGCACAGGCAGAGAACTTTCAACCTCAGTGTCCATCCATAGAGAGTTTTCAAGTTCTGCACTGGGTGTAGCATGAGGATATAGGGTAAGTTTTTTTGTGTCGTAACCATCAGATATGGTCATAGAACCAGATCGACACCTATGAAGGTGTCAGCTGTGGCTAACCATGGTTGTCCCAGAATTAGAGGATGGCCTCCCATACTGGATTTGGGTTGCAACACGATAAAATCAACATGATAATCCCATGAGTCTACTGAAATAACTAAATCATCGATTACTCCTTCTGGTCTGATGGTAGAATGATCAACTAATTCTAGAACAGTAGGATTAGGTCGGATTTTTGTTCCGAGTTGCAGCACTTGCGTAGTTTCTATTGGTATGATGTTAATTGTTTCCCCTAAATCAACTAGTACATGTGGAATAAATGTCTGTTCAATTTTAACTGTGACAGTAGGGTTTCCTAGGTCGCCATATTTAATAGGTGGAGTTTTGCCTAGCATTATCTTAGACAAATCCCCCACTACATGCACTGTGAGGGGATCTTTAAGTTTTCGTCCAGGTTTTCCGATACAAAGATCCCTCACAGTCTTGGCATAAATAGGGACATCACTTATTGCTTGCAGTAGTGGAATATTAACGTGCAGATTTTGCAATTCTCCCGGGAGATTGAAAGATGGTAATTCCACAGGATTGGTAATTTTTAGTCTTTCAGGGAATGGTGGTTTTGCTGATTCTAGAATGGGTTGGTCAATTTCTTCTGTATCAGCATATGGTCTCTCCCCTGATTCCTTATCTGATTCTGAAGATGGATCATCTTCAACTATTGGCTCAACTATTCTCCCTGATCTTAAGTGTATTTCATCCCAAGGAATAGGAGTAATAGATAAGGCTGGCACATTAAGTATGTCTATGTTTTGAACGACCTTATTATTTGGGTTTGGGTTAGGCTGCATAGGCATCTGAGGTCATAAGGGAGGATTTTTTGGTGAGTTATTGGGAGGCAATTGCAGCTGTTGCTACTGGTATGGGGATTGGAACTGTTGTTGAAAGAAGTTTGGTTGGTGTTGGCTTTGATAACTGAGTTGTTGTTGAGGACCTCTCCCATATGGGTTCCATTGCCCATAGTGATTCAATTGTTGGGGCATAGGTAACCATGCATTGGGATCTTGATAAGAGGATGGCAGTTGATTTGGAGGGGGGGCATTCGACTGGCCATATGGTAGCTGATTGTTCCAATAATTAAATGCCGGAGGAGAGAATTGAGAATTCATACCTTGACCTCTTGGCTTCCATTGTCTCTTTTGTCTGATTAGATAGATAGCCTCTTCTTCCTCATTAGTTGCCTTCATTGATGCTTTTACCCCTGATAGAGATGGACATTGGTTAGTGGCATGGTCTAATTCACAAATAAAGCATACCTGGACACTGTTCAGTGGGCACTCCATTGGTGGATGTTTCTTCCTGCATTTTGGACAAAAAATGCATAATACTTGCTCTAGTTCTGCTTGTTTCTGTTTGACCTGCAAAGTATCCATTTGTGAGGCAAAAGAGTTAATCATCTCTGTTTTGAAACTTTTTAACATATTACCTATTTATTCTCTTTTTGCTCCTCCATTTGTTGATTTCTGTACCCTTGAAAAAGTAGTATCCTTGGTAGCTGGCTTATTCCTTGCAGATCCTCGAGAACATCTTTTGCAGAGGTCTACAATGTCCTCATAGGATTCCTTAGAGATATCTCCTTTGCCAAGAATATTCATCATATCTAAACAATCTTCTCTAACTCCTTTTAGAAAAATGGTTTTTAGAATGTCCTTACTCACATCCGGATGGCCAGACCATTTTAGATTGTATTGGAGTCGCTCCACAAATTCTTCAAGGGTCTTTTCCTCCTTCTATGACATTTTGAATAGTTCATCTCTCCGTTCCCTTGTTCGACAATAGTATTGGTATTTGTGCAGGAAAATCTACCTCATTTGTATCCATGTTGAAATTTTTTCCCCTCCAAGGCTCATGAACCATCTTAACACATTTCCTTTTAATGTGGCTGGAAACAGTTTAAGATTTTGCGTAGTGGTAGTGTAGTCATATCTTCTACACAAAATGTCAAATTCAAATAGAAACTCATACGGATATTTAGTAGATAATCCATGAAAATTTGGGAGAGTCGAGAGAGGTATTTTTTTCATAGGAGCCATCCCTCGTGTGGGAACATCAGAAATAGGAAAAACCAGGGTAGAGATAGTGTTTTCATTGTTTACCTGATCCTCGTTGTTTTGTGGATTCTCTTGGTAGAGATCTTCTTCATTATCCCCTTGATTCTCCATATGTTCTCTCTCCCTCCAGTCAATATGAACAATGTACCACTCTTCCTTAGTGACTATCCGACTATTGATCTGATGAACAACTTCTTCTAGGTTTTCTCGGTTCCAAGCTATACTTCCTTGATCCTCAATGTTCTCCAATGTTGCTTGCTGATTTTTTGGTGACAAATCTTCAACTTCAGCTTCAGCCCTTGGTGAGAACGATGTTTCGAGAGGGGGTGTTTCTGCTTACTGTGGATCACGTCCTCTTGGAGGATTGGTAGGGCGAAAAATGGATCCTGAAGAAGAATTTGCTCTGGCTATAATCTCATCAACAATGGTCTATCTTCCCATTATGTTAGGATTTCTTCCTCCATGTCCTCTGGTGCCTGTAATGTTAGTATTTTGGGGGGTTCGTTCTCGCGTTTGGTGATTCATGCAGACTATTCATTCCTAAAAAAAAACTAGTGTGCTTACCAAAATCTACAATTATCTTCCCTGGAAATAGCACCAAAATGTTGGGCACTTTAATTGTCTAATTGAATGGAAAATCAAAGTGTTCAATATAAGTTGTCAACCCAGGGAAGTCTGTTATTTCAAGATAATTATGCACAGTCTATGCTAGATTATGAAAGCATCTCTAATCTAATTGTAGTAGGGAATTTCTTTTTAACAAATCAAACAAACATTATCATTAACACAATTGTGCTGATATAGCTGGAGTGCTACATACTAAAAATCATAATTGCAATCTAAACTGATGAATCTACAAAAACCATGAATTTCCTACCTTAATCTAACTTTCTAATTTACTTTTGTAGGAAGAAATTCTATACTATTGCTAAAGGGAAATCTACTTATTGCAAGAGGCTGCTTCACACTTCTATTTCTCAAAACAAGATTTTAACCTAATGAAGAAAAAGGAAAGGCAATTCTCTAGCCATGTTCAACAACTGACTTCTAATTCTCATGAGACAAGTTTAAGCGCATTTACCAAGAAGGAACTAAACTATAATAGCAGTTGTATTCATAAATATCTAACAGTTAAACCATTTGCAATGAAAATGACTAAATTTAGAATTCGATACAGAGGGGAATTAGTGAGGAAGGTGGGCCCTTTCCTTCTCACTGAATCCACTCAAAGAGATAGTTTACAGTTTTCTAAAGAAATTCAATCCACTTCTTCATTTAATTGCCAAAAATATGTCTGTGTACAATAATTGCTACCTTCTTTAGTTCAAGGAAAAAGACTAACAACCCTTTACATTACAAAAGCTCTGCTATTTAAAGTCAGAGTCGTTCAGTGTTCAAAAATAGAACAATCTTGAGAATCCCCAATTCTCAGGCTGTTCGTTAGATATCATTAATACAAAATCTTGAATTCTCCTTCATCAACATCATGAGCCAACATTCTAATCAGCAGGTGTTGCAACAGTCATATCACAACAAGATTGGTGGTGTCTGTTGTAACAACTTTCGGGATTAATAGGCTTCTGTCGTAGCAGTTGTGTAACAACTTCTAAGATTGATGGACATCCATTGCATAAGTCCTGTAACAGCTTCCAGGAATTGTACAAAGCTATGAAAACAACGAGTTTCTCAAAGTGGGTTGTTCTAACACTTTGATCATTAGTTAAATTATTTCATGGGTAAAATATGTGAACGTTATCAATCAAACATGCTAAGTAAATGAAAACATAAAATCAAGATGAATAGTTCGTACCTTTGGAAAAAGGGTCTTGGTGCTCATTATAATAGTCATTTAGATTAGGAATGAGAAGGTTGAATGATCAAAAGGTGTAGTGAAAAAGGGACATTTCAGGGTCCTAACACCATCTTACGAAATTCATCTGTGTATTNTTCGTACCTTTGGAAAAAGGGTCTTGGTGCTCATTATAATAGTCATTTAGATTAGGAATGAGAAGGTTGAATGATCAAAAGGTGTAGTGAAAAAGGGACATTTCAGGGTCCTAACACCATCTTACGAAATTCATCTGTGTATTCCTACACCGATTGTCCTTTTCTTAATTTAAGACTTTTCCATTCAATTAAACACTTTTCCTTATATCCCAATGGATAGAACCGTTTTCTAAGTGTGGAAATAAAATCATGCCATGATGGAAAAATATTACCAACTTGTTGAGTTCCATGTTGCATTTTACTCTGCCACCAGATAATAGTTGTTCCTTCAAGACGAAGCAATGCCAATCTGATTTTGGTTGCCTCATCTTTGATTTACTGCACATTACAATATACCTCCATCTGTCTAACCCAATTATCAAGTTTCTCAACATTAACTTCGCCATCATACATAGGAAAAACAAATTTTACATCAAGTTTAAGTAATGGAATATCATACTTATGTTTATGATAATGTTTTTTTGTGGTAGAAGTTGAACTTGTACTTGAAGAAGAAGAAGATGGAGATGAAGGAGGTGAAGGAGGGGTTTTAGGAGGGTCCTCTCCTTCTTCAATTTTTTCTTACTTTGAATATTCCCCTTGAACCGATCTCTTCTTTTCCAAGTAATCATCATACAAAAATTTTACCATCTCCGACATGGCAAAGAAAGTATTTTGAAATTCTCTTTCGTTTTGAGAAGGTCCTTCTTCCGATGTCATTTTCTCACTTTGAGATGTCCTCTTTCTTGATCTAATCTCCGGATTTCCTTCTACATGATATCCTTCACCATGACTTAGATTTTCCCTAGTAATCATGCAAACAAAAATAACCAAATTTCAACCTTCTCTAATACCACTTGATCCGAAATTGATCTTTTAAATACTATGGCTAAGTTTATGCATGAGTTTTTTTACCATTTAGGAATTAGGAAGAAAGAGAAGAATATTTTAATGATAGAATGTTTCATCCATAATAAATAATGTATAACATAAAAATCACATAAATAAAATCAAACCATAACACCAATATTGATAATGGAGTTCAACACAAGTTTTCCTATGTCTCTGAGCCTTTGTCTCAGTGGGGGAGGCTTTCTTATTAATTTTCAATGCTTCAAAAATACATCATAAGTACATCAAATGGATTAAAAAATGGTTTGGCTATGTTTTGATTGACCTCAATAATACAACACAACTAACGACACTAAAAAAGGCTGAGCATAGCTCCCAAAAATGGCCTCCAAAGCTTGCTTCCTCAATGGCTTCCCTGCATAAAAATGGCTTGAACTTCACAACTTGGCATCAATTCTGCTAATATGAACCTCCATGGACTGTAAAAAACACTTTTTTTATATAAATTTTTTATTTGATGTTCGAAATCCAACTTCCCCTCAACTTTATGGCCTTAGATTGGGCTCAGATCCCCTTGAGAGGGCCAAAAATCCTCAAAAATCACTAAAAATCAGCTAAAAATTAGTTAAAAATCCACTAAAATAAGGTCAAAACCCAAATTTTGGAAAAAAATCAGCTTAATCCCCTAGTTAGGGTGAATGCCCCCCTTTTGTGTTCATATGAGGTCCATGTGGCCTAGTTCCTAATGGGCACACCTACCTTAGCTGGAAAAGGTGCTTAAGTTTAAATTTCTGAAAAGTGGGTTTTTTTTCTAAAGTAATAATTCACCCTTTGTGGCTAGCTCATTGTGCTTAAGTCATTTTAAGAGGCAAGTCATGGGATTGAATCCCATGGAGTCCAACAATATAAAATTGACCTTTTTAAGGCCTTGACCATGGTGACATGTGGCACCCTTGGATTGGAACATGTGTCAACCCATGGTTGGCCAATCTTTTGCCACATGGACTATCAACACTTTGAAACTTGTCATAATGAACCCTTGCCACTTGTCATGACCTAGTGATACCACATGTCGTCACTTGATGGCTGCCACTTTTCAAATTTAGAGGCTGCCACTTGTCATAATCTGAAGCTACCACGTGTCACATGCTGAAGATGCCACATGTCCCTTTGACCCTTTGACTTTTTGTTGGAGAAGACCAAATATTTCAACTGCCATAACTTTCTCATACGAGGTCTATTTTTCGATTTGTTTGCACTATCAGAAATATTGCGACGAGCACTTTGTGATCATGTCATTTTCTTGAGAATTTATAAATTTTATTTTTGAGCATTTTAGGATACAGTTTGTATCACTAAATATTTGGAGAATCTAGCATCTATCCCAACAAACATAACCATAATCAAGGTTGAGTCTTTTAAAAACCCCTATCGATAAATTGCATGGCTATTTACTAGGTTGACAGGTCAGGAAAGCACATCTTCTATCTCTTGCATGATTTTATATATTCTATATTTTATAGTGCAAGAACTTGTCATTTTTTATTGGGGAAAATTGATTTCTATAGAAATATCGTCCCAATTATGACACTATAAAAAGGACAAAAAATATTTATGTCATCTTATCTGATATTTTCTATTGTGCATTGTTGGCAATTCCCAAACTTAACCATAAGTAAGAGGGTGAATTGTGAAAAATATCCAGTTACCTTTTGGTATCAAGCAATATGGAGACATAAGACCCCTCTATTTTTCTATGAAGTTTATATTAATTTTGTTTTAGTCTTCAAAAGGCTGTTGTTGGGAGAAAACACTTCAAGCATATCTAATCAAGCTACCATATTTTTTGAGAAAAAAGGAACAATAGAACAAATGGAGAATCACAGTGTCATAAGGATATTCTTCTTGAAAGATAATCCTTCTTTTCTCCTGTATCATGTATCTGAAAAACTATTTATTACAGAGTTGGCAAGGAAATATAACTTCTGGCTACATTTTTTCCATGAAAAAAGGAAAAAAAAAACAATTTATTCCTCTGCCATGGAAGCTTGGAGATTTCATGTTCAAAAATATAAATAAAATTGATGAATTTTGAAATCATTTCAACAATGTGAATTTAAAGTATGTTGAAAAGATCAAAGGTTTTGATTTGAACAAAATCTTTGTGGGACATATGCTTTCAGTGGGTTTCAAAAACTCTTTCATTCAAACTATCTTGAATGAAAAAGAAGAAGATAATAGCCAAAGAAATCATGCACATGATACTGGTGATCTAGAAACATTACTCAACAATAATGATTTTTATAAGAAAAGGGGAAAAGGTCATGCTCAGAGGTCGAATTAAAGGACATGAAACCATACCAAATTTCCAAAATCCATAGGGAAACCAGGGATTGTCTTGATGACTCTATTGATGGTTTAGAAGCATAAAATCCTAAATTAAAGGAAAGGATCAGAGAATTGGAAACTTCCTTGATGCCTCTTCCAATCTTGACAAGTCCTTTGTCAATGGTTAAACCAACCACACCCACTATTAAGTTAAAGAGATATTCTAGTTTATTCACAACAATCAAAATTTTTGTAGAGAAAAACATTAAAAAGAGAATGTCACTGATAATAGAAGCACATGAGGTATCAAAAAATATTGTTTCTTTTGGTTCAAGGTCACATGATTTTCATGAGTATCTCCAAGTTGATTTAAAGAATGAAGAAGGATTCTACGCTGATGTTGTTTTTCAGTTTGGAGTAAAAGTCTCAAACGTGACAGAATTGAAAAGAAGAGAAGAGGATCTTCCTTCTCCAAGTTGAATTAAACAACTGAATGCTTGTTGGAGAGAAACGATCAATAATTTGAATAACATTGTTCAAGCATGCAACGAAGCCATAATAAAAAGAGAATAATTGTTCAAAAGACTCACATAAATAGATCTGGAAGGAAGTAATGATGAGGTACAATATCCTAACTTAATTCTCAATTCAATGTTTATGACAAAGAAAAAATTTGATGAACATGTGGAGAGATATTAAAGGGATTATCGAGTGAAAATTTTTATGGCCTAATTGAATATAATGAAGAAGAGATAGATAATCGACTGGTTGATTATTCTGTAAAAAATAAAGATATTGAGGAAGCAATACATGGAATTTCTCATGACTTAACATATTTGGAAGGTGAATTATTTAATATCAAAATCAAGCATGAAATCAATGTTGCACCAATGAAAAATTACATTGAAGATTGGTTTAAAAAGGAAATTGATAAATTAACTAAAGAAGGCCAAGAAGCAATAGTTGAGACGGTTCCTATAACCATCAATGAGGAAAATAAAAGGACACGAGAAAGAAAGTAAATGAGAGAGACCATCATAGTATGTTTATGTTGATCACATCTTGCTTTCTTTATTAGTTTTTCATCCAGTTACTCCGCTTCTTTGACTAGAAAGGTTTAACCGAAATCTGATAACTCCTTTGTGTCTTCTTTCCAGGTCTTGCTACTCTATCATCGCCCACCATCTTCTCTCCACAAATTAATTCTCGTTTATATTTTCTTTATGGTCTGCGAGAGCCCCAATCCCAGTCCTAAGGACAAACCCATTTAAATTTCAAGCTTTGTAACAAACTTCATATTTCTCAAAAATCCCAAGAGAACTATTCCATGATCAATTTTGACAGTGTTTTATAACTCTTAGTTTTGAGTATAAAATATTTGAGATTGATCTATCATTTTCTTTGTTTGAGCTCCACTTGTGTTTATTCTATTAAAGTTCCCTCATGCATTCAAACCATTTTCTTTTATTTTATGTGATCATAAATCTTTAGTTTGACTATGATGGATGTGAGGAAATTTTTCTTATATTTTTCAAATATGTGATGTGGAGGTTCATGTTCATCTCTTAGGAACTCTCTTAAAAAAAAAAACATTTTATTTTTCTGCAACCTTTATATTTCTTTGAATATCACGACGGACTTCCTCAAAATCCTATATTATTTTGTAAATCTAGAATTTCAAGAATATCTTGAAACATAGAGGAGTACCACCTCTATAAAAACGCAAGCAGATTTGTATCCCCATGAGGTTTCCATTTTGGTCCTAATGGATTCAAGCATCAACCTTTTTGGCGACCATACTGGGGAATTGACTAAAAATTTGAAATTTGGTTTAGCATTTGTTTGAAAGATACATGACTTTGCCCTAGGCTGATCAACCGTAGCTATAAATTGGATTAAATAATCAACAAAGCATCTTGCATCAACTATATAATATGGTAATAATGACGACGAAGACCAGGGAAGAATTGAAAATATCTTGGTAGACATTGGTCCAAGAAGAAGAAAGAGAAATCCTTCGTATATAGAGGAGAGTTGAGCGACAAGACCGAAGAAACAAAAGACAAGCTCGAATAGCACAAGAAGGTTGAAATTGAATTTGGATGAATAAAAGGGACCCATTACCAAAAGTAAAAGAAAACAACTCTCTATTATAAGAAGTGGAAAACATATTCGTGAAATATCTCCTGATTGACAGGAATAAATGAACAACCACGATAAGAACCACAAAGAGAACCTCATGAATAAATACAAAGAGGTGGAGAGTTGGTGGAAGAAATCAAGAAGAACTAATATTTGGAAACTAAAGAAGAGTAAGAGATTCCCCCTTAAATATTCAAGGTGAGCAACATGACCTCCCTGTTCTCCCGAAGGGTACCTTGAAAGAATTTTCTGGAGACATAACAATTGATGCCAAAAGACACCTTAATTTATTTCTTTATGTTTTTTATTTTCATCGTGTTGAATATGACGATGTGATGGTAAGGTTATTTATTCAAACCTTATCAGGGAGATCCTGTGAATGGTATACAACATTACCCACTAGGTCAATTGGTTCATTTAACGACATAGAAGCCATGTTCCTAACTATGTTCACTCCTCACTTGCATATCATACCCTTGTCACTAATTTTACCCAGATTGATTTCAAGAAGAATGAGAGAATACGAGATTTTAATCTGAGGTTCAATAAAACTTTGAGTGTGACCCATTCTATCTTCCCAAATTATTTTTTCCATTTCCTTTCCCTCTTATACACCTCCCCTTATTTCCCTTTTTATTTTATCCTTTCTTCTCTCCCTTTCTAGTTACTATACTTAGTCATATTTCAGTGATCGACAGGTTCATGGGTTGGCAGGTTGGCGGAGCCTCATCTCCATCCACTTGCTCATGTCATAAGTATGCTCCTACACTTAGCCATTTTTCAATTGTGTGGGTTTTTGGGTTCAATCCCTCATCCTCGAAGTTTTGTGACCTTCACTTTGCACCTCAGGCTCCGTGATATACATTTTGACCATCATATTTGTCATGGGTGCTGAGATCCAAAGTATTTTATTTCTTTTGCATGCAATTCCGACCGACTTCCTTTCTACACTTAGTATATTTTTGATCATCCATAACCATGGGTTGGAGGGTTCCCAGGTTGGTGGGTTCATGAAAATATTAATATTCAAACTCTCTCTCATCCACCCTCGCCATTTTTTTGCTTTTCCCAATATGCATTAAGTGTTGTTTAATGCTAACCACTGTTGTGCAGGCTTCAAAAATATCATCATTAATGACAAAAGGCTCGAGGAATTACTCATTAAATTGCATTAAATCTCCATTTTCCAAGGGATTAAATTATCATTATCTCTCCAAAAAGATTTATTTGAGGTTATTATCTAGCTGAAGAAATAGTCTTGTCAACCTATGGAAGCATTAGTTAGACAACAGTTTTATGTTGATACTATGAATAATTTTTGGTCGCGAAGACCATAACTTCTAGTGGTCAAGAGTATATTCATATTATTCCTCTCTTCCTGCAGAAAAATATGTAATTTGGGAATTTGGAATCACTCATGTTGGGTGTGTTCCCGAGGTTTTTGATTGTAAAGAACTCATTGCATGGTGTGTGGACAAGTACATGCCAAGTCAAATAATTATACAACTCCAAGATCATTCTTCGATTTCTCTTTCAGTGCAAGTTTTTCGCAAGATGTTAAAGCTTCCAGAGCCAACACTTACTTTCAAAGGTGAATATTGCAGAGAATTATTGAAGAAACATAACAATGGGCTTTACCTCCTACCTGAATATTCGGAGAATCCTGCATCTATACCAAAACAAATAACCATAATCCAGGTTGAGTCTTTTAAAAATCCCTATCGAGAAATTGCATGGGTATTTACCAGGTTGATAGGTCATGAAAGAATTGCTTCTATATCTCACATGATTTTATATATTATGTATTTTACAATGCAAGAATGTGCCATTTTTTATTGGGTAAAATTGATTTCTATCGAAATATTGTCTCATTTATCACACTATAAAAATGACAAAAAATTCTTTATGGCATCTTATTTGATATTTTCTATTGTGCATTGTTGTCAATTCCCAAACTTAACCATAATTAAGAGGGTGATTTGTGAAACATATCTAGTTACATTTTGGTATCAAGCACTATGGAGACATAATACCCCTCTATTTTTATATGAAGTTTATAAAAAAATTGTTTCAGTCTTGAAAAGGTTGTTGTTGGGAGAAAACACTTCAAGTATATTTAACCATGCTAACATATTTTTGGAGAAAAATGGAACAATATAACAAATGGGGAATCATAGTGTCATAAACATATTATGCTCGAAAAAGAGTCATTCTTTTCTCCCATATCATGTATTTGACAAACTATTTATTAGAGAGGTGGCAAGGAAATAAAACTTATGGATACATTTTTTCCATGAAAAAAAGAAAAAAAAATTCTTCCCATGCCATGAAAGATTGGAGAGTTCATGTTCAGAGATATAAATAAAATTGACGAATTTGCAAATCATTTCAACAATGTGAATTTAAAGTATGTTGAAAAGATCAAAGTTTTTGATGCAAACAAAATATTTGTTGGACATATTCTTTCAATGGGTTTCAGTAACTCTTTAATTCAAATTATCTTGAATGAAGAAGAAGAAGATAACAAACAAAGAACTCATGTACATGATGTTGGTGATCTAGAAACATTACTCAACACTAATGATTTTTATAAGCAAAGGGGAAAAGGTCCCATTAAAAGAAGTGATCAATCTCCAGTTGTTACTCCCAAGAATACTACATCCTGAAGCAATGCTCCAATGACCCACCCAGTTAAAAAGGTTGTCAACAATAATTAAAGTGGAGGGGGAGAGAAGAATCCTCCCCTTGGGAAAATTGAGAGTTCACACAAGCTCCCTGTGAGAAAGAAAATGAAAAAGTTAGTGCAAGAGGAAGAAGATAATCTTATAGAAAATGACATCCAAAGTTTTTCTTTGGAGGACATGGAACTAGAAGTAGATATTGTGAAAATATTTCCTGCAATGGAAAATCCAGAAAATATGGCTCTCCAAAATTCTTTATTGGAATTCGTTGGAAATGAGACCTTTAGTGAAGAAGAATCCTTCACTTTTCAAAGTGTTTTTTTTTATAAAGAGTCTAAAAAGTTGATTATAGAAAGAAGTGACCAGAAGAATAAAAAGGGAAAGTCTTACTCAGAGGTCGACCTAAAAGACATGCGACCGCCCCAAATTTCCAAAATCCATAGGGAAACTGGGGATGCTATTGACGACTCTATTAATGGTTTAGAAGTTGAAAATGCTAAATTAAAGGAAAGGATAGGAGAATTGGAAAATTCCTTGATGCCTCTTCCAATCCTGCAAAGTCCTTTTTCAATGGTTAAACCAACCATACCCATTATTAAGTTAAAGGGATCTTCTAGTTTACCCACATCAGTCCGAAGTTATGTAGAGAAAAACATTAAAAAGAGAATGTCACTGATAATAGAAGAATGGGAGGTATAAAAAAATATTGTTTCTTTCGGTTCAAGGGCACATGTTTTTCATGAGTATCTCCAAGTTGATTTAAAGAATGAAGAAGGATTCCATGCTGATGTTATTTTTCCATTTGGAATAAAATTCTCGAACATGATAGAATTGAAAAGAAGAAAAGAGGATCTCCCTTCTCCAAGTCGAATTAACAGTTGAATGCCCGCTGGAAAGAAAATATAAAGAATTTGAATAACATTGTCCAAGCATGTAGCAAAGCCATAGTAAAAAGAGAAGAATTGTTCAAAAGACTCACAAAGATAGAGCTGGAAGGAAGCATTGATGAGGTACAAGATCCTAAGTTAATTCTCAATTCAATGTTTATGAAAAAGCAACAATTTGATGAGCAAGTGGAGATATTAAAGGGATTATCGATTGAGAAATTTTATGGCATAATTGAATATAATGAAGAAGAGATAGATAATTGGCTGGTTGATTACTCTATGAAAAATCAAAATATTGAGAAGGAAATACATGGAATTTATCATGACTTAAGATATTTGGAAGGCATATTATTTAATATAAAAATCAAGCATGAAATCAATGTTGCACCAATGCAAAATTACATTTAAGATTGGTTTAAAAAGACAATTGATAAATTAACTAAAGAAGGCAAAGAAGAAACAATTGAGACCATTCCTATAACTGTCAATGATGAAAATAAAAGGACAACAATAAGAAATTAAACACGAGAGACCATCATAGTAAGTTTATGCTTATCACATCTTGCTTTATTTATCCATTTTTTATCCAGTTACTCTGCTTCTTTGACTAGAAAGGTTTAATTGAAATATGATAACTCCTTCTTGTCTTCTTTCTAGGTCTTGCTACTATGTCATCACCCACCATCTTATCTTCACAACTTACTTCTTGTTTATATTTTATTTATGATACACGGGAGCCCCAATCCTAGTCTTAAGGACAAACACATTTAAATTTCAAAGATTTGTAACAGACTTCATATTTCTTAGAAATCCCAAGAGAACTGTTTCAGGATCATTTTTGATAGTGTTTTATAACTCTCAGTTTTGAGTATAAAATATTTGAGATTGATCTATCATTTTCTTTATTTGAGCTCCACATATGTTTACTCTATTAAAGTTCTCTCATGCATGAAAAACATTTTGTTTTATTTTATGTGATCATAAATATTTAGTTTGACTATGATGGATGTGAGGTAATTTTTCTTATGTTTTTCAAATATGTGATGTATGAGGTTCCTAGTCATCTCTCAGGAACTCTCTTTAAAAAAAAAACATTTATTTTTCTGCAAACTTTATATTTCTTTGAATATCACAATGGACTTCCTCAAAGTCCTATATTATTTTGAAAATCTAGAATTCCAAGAATATCTTGAAACAAAGAGGAGTACCACCTCTATAAAAGCGCAGGGAGATTTGTATCCTCGTGAGGTTTTCATTTCGGTCCCAACGAATTCAAGTGTCAATAATCCTATACAAATAATTAAAAGATAAATAATTATTTTTTAATGTGCAATGGGCAATATGAAATGTGCAATTTATTAAATAATTATTAATTATTTATCATTATTTGTTATTTATTTAATATTAATTAATTATTTTATATTGTAATGTGCAATGCACTGTTGCTTATGTGCAAATAATTTTTCTTTGACGATTTGTCCACACCTCTGCATAGGTATATCCTTGCACATGTATCTCTGTGAGTTGGTGTAAAAACAATTTTTAATTTTCTTTAATATAGTCATATACAAATAATTAAAATATTAATAATTATTTATTAATGTGCAATTTGCAATTAATTAACAATTAAATAATTATTAATTATTTAATATAATTAATTAATTAATATTAAGTAATTAATTAATTATTAATTATTTAATATTGCAATGTGCAATGCATTGTTGTTTATGTGTGGAGACTTTTGCTTTGACTATTTGTCTGTACCTCCAAACAAGTATATCTGCACACATGTATATCCCCACATAGGTATTTCTATCAGTTGGCGTAGAAATGATTTTAATTTTTTTTTAATATACTCCTATACAAATAATTAAAAGATCAATAATTTTTATTATTTTAATAAAATAAAATTAATTATTAATAAAAGTTAAAAAAATACATGCGTTCTGTACATGTACATCATAAATTTGAGACTCGTACATGCACCCACCTATTCTGCACCTATACATGCTCCATCTGCTACAATTGCATAATTAAGTTGCTTGTTAAATTCTTGTACATGCACCTGTACATGCACTCGTTCCAACCATGCGCTACAATTGCACAATTAAATTGCTTATTAAATTTATGTTGTCGTCCCAACAATAAGATGTTTTTTTGAAGGACCAATCAGAAGGCAGGAAAAATAATTGGCTCTCTTGCAACAAAGTTAAACTATGGAAAAAGAGATAAATTTTTGGTCATTGCAAAAATTAATTCGTGTTCAATGCAAAACCGATAACTATAGTTCCAGGCCTTCGAAAGGGACTAATAATAGGATTAGTAATATAGTACGTAAAGATATTTAATAGGAATACTAATATAGTAGGTAAAGGTATAAATCATAATATTAGTAAAAGTATTAATAATAAAGGTTTTTAACTAATGTCATCTTTTGCATGATGATTTTGAGGGGTTTGAGTTGTGATCTCCTACTATGATGTGGGTTGTATAGGGAACAAAATGAAAGACAAGAAAAGAAATGTAGGATACACTAAGAAATATAGCGAAGAACACACACACACATATATAAATATAACAGAGAGCATAGTAATATAGTGAAAACTCAACTTCTATTAATGAGTAAAATAAAAAAATATTGTAGAACACAAGATGGATAGAATGGTGGTAGCCTATTAGTGGAGAGAGAGAGAGAGAGAGAGAGAGAGAGAGAGAGAGAGAGATGTTGGCTATGTTCATTAACACAAATCTATTACAGGGGGTTGCAATAATTTCCTTTTAACATAAAGTAAGAACCCTAAAGGTCCAAAACCCTAACCCTAGGAGGTGAAGTGCCAAAAGTTTTGCAAGTGTTGAGGTGGTTAGTTGATATGTAAACTTCCTGAGGGTACAAGTTTTCCATATGATCTCCATTTGGGGTGCATAGTATCTTGTCAAAGATAAATCCAAGCCCCTTGATGCAGGAGCATCTCTCCACGTCAGCCAACCAACTAGCCACGTCGAGCACACACATTCAAAGATTAAGAGAGAGGCACAACCTCATTTAAAATCTGAATTGAATGCAATTAAATGTTGTAGGGTGGTGAGCCATAGAGCCGTGCCTTTGTACAGGCATTAGGTAGATAGGCCTTTAATGTTTTGTAAGTCTGAGATCTAGATCCGATGCTGGACTGGACAACCCATTCAATGTAATTGAATAGGGTAGGTAGATTGGAGGAAAGAGCTCGAAGAGCCTCCTCATGTAAAAATATCAATTGTATCTCTTTAGTAGTTAGTGTGTGTGGTTGAGATAGTAGAGAATTTGCGAGTAGAGAGCATAAGAGAAGAGCCGAGACCTTGTTACAGGTCGTGCTCATGAACACCTTATAAATATAGGCATTTTCCATTTAATACAAAAAGAGCAGTTTTTCCTGCATGACTCTGTGTTGAATGGATGTATGTGAGTGTTCCATTGTATGCTATGAATGTATGTTGTTATCATGCATTTGCAGGAGTGTGTCTGATTTCAGGTGAAGGTCTTTGAGGCTTTGCACCAGGAGGGTGTGACAGGACACTGCGGGTTCTGACAGCCATGCACAAAGGTTGCACTTCTGAATACTGTGAGTTCAGACAAAGACGTGCTGCGACACAGGAACTGAAGTCAACAGCTCAAGAGGAAGACCTCAAGGTTTTTGAACATCTTGGAGGAAAGGCTATGTAGGAGAGACACAGTTGTAGACATAATCTCTGAGGAGTTCTGTGAAGCTCTGCTAAGTGGGCATTGAGCATATGCACAGTGGTGAAGTGAGAATAACTTTGTTGTGAGTTCGGGAAGAGGAAGAGGAATCATTGAGGATTCTAAAGAGCTCTGCCAGGTGGGCATTGAGCAGGTGCAAGGAATGCACAGAGGGAGAACTCTGCTGTGAGTTCAGGAAGAAGAGACAGAATCACTAAGGATTATGAGAGCTCTGCCAGGATGGCATTGAGCAAGTGCATAGGTGCACAAGAGGGAGAGAACTCTTTGAGTTCTGTGATTTGAAGAAGAATCCACTGAGGGATCTTCACAGGGTTGTTGAACACCCTGCAGACTTAGCAAGAGGTTTCTTGAGCAGAGGGATAGCCAGGAGGGAATTATATTTCTCCATCTGAGTGAGAAGGAAGATGGATAAAATCCCTTAGGGGTATGAGCATTTGAGAAGCTCAGGAGAGACAACACTGTGTGTGCGTGAAGAATCTGTAGAGGCGCAGAAGTCAAAGAATCCTTTGGGGATTCGGAAGTGAAAGCTCAGGAAGAAAAACGTCGTCGAACTATGCAGGCTTAGGAGGGAGCACAGTAGCCGTCAGATCAGGTGGAGAAGGAGATCTGGATCGTTGGTTTCTACATCCAGGAGATGCACAGGAGGAGTGCACGGGAGAAATGATCTGAACCGTCAGATCTTGAGCGAAGAATCCAACAGCCATTAGATCTATCAGGAGTTGCGAGGGAGTTAAACCTCACACAACATAATAGAAGTGAAGTCCCGAAAGTATTGACACATATCGGGATATCGACACTCGGGATATCAGAGTTCTCGAGGTCGAGATATCAAGGCTTTATAAGTCCTGAAACAATGGAAGAATCACAACCGTTGATTTGTGGGAGGATGCGTGTCACGTGATCATCCATTTCGGAGATCCGAGCACTAGTTCGTAGAGGTGAGTCCCAAAACAGGCATCGGGATATCGAGACTTCATCGATCGACATATCAGGAGTCTCGAAGACAAGAGATCGAGAATTTATATAGGAAAATTCCCAGGGAAGATCTGAGCCGTCCATTTGTGGAGACACGTGGCAGAAACCGGAGACCTGTCGGTATATCGGCTACCAGGGTTTTGAGTTGACAGAGAGTTTCTATCATCAGAGCATTGAAAACTCTGAAACAGTGAGATTGGATCAGGGTCGTCCATCAGTTGGGGACACGTGGCAGAAATCCAGACTATCGGGGGAAGTCCCGATAGAAAATCAAGACAGAGCATCGGAGATCGACATTTCACGAGTCCTGAGGACGAGGCGTCCTGGACATTTGGAACTGCGAAATAGCGAGTGGCGATCAGAGATTTCCATCTGAAGGGACGCGTGGTGGCGAGCGAGGCCATCGGAAGAGGAGACCTGATAGGGGAGTCACATCGGGATATCGAGAATCCTGTGGGCACAAGTTTTATGCCTTTCAGCATTGCAATGTCCGAAACCCCGACGAGAGGTAAGACTGCGGTCATGGGGGATAGCGGTCATATAGGC
This sequence comes from Picea engelmannii, assembly GCA_009831015.1. NCBI lineage: Eukaryota > Viridiplantae > Streptophyta > Pinopsida > Pinales > Pinaceae > Picea > Picea engelmannii. The sequence continues at coordinate 23,809 of ML816665.1, read as the reverse complement.
CAGGAGCTTAGCTAGGAGGGATAATGAATAAAGCGCCGTATAGGCAGATCGACAATTGGGAGTTTGAGGGGACAGAGGTTATCGATATCAGAAAAGACAAAACCCCGAATCCCGAAAGACATAAGGCTGTGGTCTTATGAGAAGCGGTCACATGGACCAGGGCATAGCTAGGAGGGGCTAAGGTCGGAAGGGAGCACATCAGTGAATCAGAGGTCGGGAGTTTGAAAGGAAAGGAACTCTTGACATCGAGAAATAAGAAACCCAGAAACCTGAGACTGAGTTGGGGAAAAGTCATAGGCGCGTGCAGAGGCCGTGATAGGGAAAAGAGAAGGACCCGTGGATCAGGTTTTCAACCAAGATTCTAGCAGGGAATTGAGTGAGCTAATTCAGCTCAAAGGGAAATTGAATGATCCTGTGAGCAGGAGAGCGCAACGAGGTGGTGGTCGTGATTCTCGCTTGCACCAAGTGGTATTAGAGCCTTGGTTCTTGTCTGTATATTGCAGGCAAGTGAGGCAAAAGATGACAGAGCCTTGATTCTTGCTTGTACATTTCAGACAGAAGAGGCATAAGAGGTAAGGATCACTCTGATACACATCAAGTGGTATCAGAGCTAGAACTCTATTTGTATATTTCAAGTAGAGAGAGGAATGAGGAAGAAGACAAAGCGCTAGAGACTTTGTAAGGATTTGTTTGCAGGTAGGCAACAATCCATAAGCAGTCATGAGGATTGGAGGATGAAGCTGAAAATACTCTTAGCGCGGAGTGACAGTAGTAGGTTTGCTAGGAAAGCAGACAGAGACAACACCATGGTTATTGAAGGACATAGGCATGCTGGGAAGAAGAGAAAAGCAGAAGAGCTTGCAGAAATAGATAAAGAGCTCACTGAAATAAAGGTAGACATGGAAAATCTTGAATTGCGGATGCAGGAGGATAAGAAGCCAAGATGGGTATATGAATGGCCCATGAAGAAGCTGAAAGAAAAATGTCCAATCAAGGAGCTGATGGCTAGAAGACAACATAGGCTGTTGAGAGGATGGTTGAGGTATACCAAAAACCTCAATGGACCTGAAGAGATGGTTCAGGTATGTGAACCAGAGACTGGGAGAGGTCTCAATGATGCAGAGAGTGAATTGGGATCAGCTGGGGATATCAAGAACTTCCAGGAGGGCAGAGAGGAAATTCTAATTTTCTAGGTGGGCAACGAGTTGAGATCACTGCGGGATCTCAGAGACTGTCATGAGGACAGCAAAGGAATTTCACATTGCTAGCTGGGCAATGATATGAGGTCACCGCGGGATCTCACAGACTGCCAGGAGGGCAGCGAAAGGTTTCCAGTTTGCCAGGTGGGCAAGGAAACAGAGATGGAATTAGTTGATTCCATGGACTTCCAGGAGGGCAGTGGAGACATCCCATATTGCCAGGTGGGAAGGGATGATTAGATGAGACTATAGGAGGGTCTCATAAATTCAGAGATGGATTTATATCAACCGGTGCAGCTGACAGAGGAGGAGGATCTGAGAGATCTTCTGATGATTGGAGGAATTCAGGTATTCCTACCATTTTCCCAGGAGGAGGCAGAAATATGTGTTGTAGGTGCAGCAACTGTAGAAGAACAATCAGCTGATACTGTCAAGGAGGAATTGGAGCAGGTGTTTAAGACTACCCAAGAACAAGTAGAAGCAGACAAAGAGAAGGAGCATTCTGAGGAATGGCTCAATGATTTCTGCCAGGGAGATGAAAAGAAAGAAGTTGCGTCACTGAAGCTAGCAGCAAAGGAAGCCAAAGAGCAGGTAGACAGATTTATCACTCCATGGGAGATGGAGTTAGAGATGTTGGAGGATTGGCTGAACAATCCAGAGCCAGCAAGAGAACTGACAAAAATTGAGCTTCCATAGAAGGTGACTGAACAGAAAGTCAGTCAGGAAGAGACTACAGAGCTGAAGTCTATAGCAGAGTGGCAACTTGAGGAAACAAATGAAGATGAAGAGGATGGCATGGGAGATCATGATGATCTACCCAATTGCAAAAAAAATTTGCAGCTAGGGAGACTGCAAAAATAGGATCAGCCAATGGAGCAGCTAGATGAAGTGATCGAGGTGATCAGAAGGATGATGTTGCAATCATCAAAGACTTCCAATGAGGAGAAGCTGAGCAGAGAAGCAGTAGTAGCAGCAGTAGCGCAACAAAAGCAACCACAAGGAGACAGAGCAAATGAACAACTCTAGAGGATGATTTGGGATCCAGGAGGATTTCAATAGCTGAGATGGGAAGCTCATGAGCAGGAGCTCATGATTTTTGTAGCTGAGGAGTATGATGCAGGAGCATCTCTCCACATCATCCAGCCAACCAGCCATGTTGAGTGCACGCATTCAAAGCTGAAGAGAGAGGCACAACCTCATTTAAAATCTGAATTGAATGTAATTAAATGTTGTAGGATGGTGAGCCATAGAGCCATGCCTTTGTGCAGGCATTAGGTAGATAGGCCTTTAATGTTTTATAAGGCTGAGATATAGATCCGATGCTGGACTGGACAACCCATTCAATGTAATTGAATAGGGTAGGTAGATTGGAGGAAAGAGCTCGAAGAGCCTCCTCATGTAAAAAGATCAATTGTATCTCTTTAGTAGTTAGTGTGTGTTGTTGAGATAGTAGAGAATCTGTGAGTAGAGAGCAGAAGAGAAGAGCCGAGACCTTATTACAGGCTGTGCTCAGGAACACCTTGTAAATATAGGCATTTTCCATTTAATACAAAAAGAGCAGTTTTTCCTGCATGACTCTGTGTTGAATGGATGTCTGTGAGTGTTCCATTGTATGCTATGAATGTATGCTGTTATCATGCATTTGCAGGAGTGTTTCTGATTTCAGATGAAGGTCTTTGAGGCTTCACACTAGTAGGGTGTGACAGGACACTGTGGGTTTTGACAACCGTGCACAGAGGTTTCACTTATGAATACTGCGGGTTCAGATAAAGACGTGTTGTGGCATAGGAACTGAAGTCAACAACTTGAGAGGAAGACCTCAAGGTTTCTGAACACCTTGAAGGCAAGGCTGTGTAGGAGAGACACAGTTGCAGAAAAAATATCTGAGGAGTTCTGTGAAGCTCTGCCGAGTGGGCATTGAGCATATGCATAGTGGTGCAGTGAGAAGAAATCTGTTGTGAGTTTAGGAAGAGGAATCAGAATCACTAAGGATTCTGAAGAGCTCTGCCAGGTGGGCATTGAGTAGGTGCAAGGAATTCATAGAGGGAGAACTCTGCTGTGAGTTCAGGAAGAAGAAACATAATCACTAAGGATTCTGAGAGCTCTGCCAGGAGGGCATTGAGCAAGTGCATAGGTGCACAGGAGGGAGAGAACTCTTTGAGTTTTGTGATTTGAAGAAGAATCCACTGAGGGATCTTCACAGGGTTGCTGAACACCCTACAGACTCAGCAAGAGGTTGCTTGAGAAGAGGGATAGAAAGGAGGGCATTATATTTCTCCATTTGAGGGAGAAGGAAGACATATACAATCCCTTAGGGGTCTGAGCATTTAAGAATCTCAGGAGAGACAAAACTATGTGTGCGTGAAGACTCTGCAGAGGCGCATAAGTCAAAGAATACTTTGGGGATTCGGAAGTGAAAGCTCAGGAAGAATAGTACCGTCGAAGTGCGCAGGCTCAGGAGGGAGCATAGTAGCCGTCAGATCGGGTGGAGAAGGAGATCTAGATCATTGGTTTCTACGTCCAGAAGACGCATAGGAGGAGTGAATGGGAGAAATGATTTGAACTGTCAGATCTTGAGCGAAGAATCCGACAACCATTAGATCTGTCAGGAGTTGCGAGGGAGTTAAAACTCACACATCAGAACAAAAGTGAAGTTCCGAAAGGATTGACACATATCGGGATATCGACACTCAGGATATCAGAGTTATCGAGGTCGAGAGATTAAGGCTTTATAAGTCTCCAAACAACGGAAGAATCGCAGCCATTGATTTGTGGGAGGATGTGTGTCGCGTGATCATCCATTTCAGAGATTCGGGCACTGGTTCGTAGAGGTGAGTCCCGAAACAGGCGTCAGGATATTGGAAATTCAGCGATCGGCATATCGAGAGTCTCGAAGACAAGAGATCAGGAATTTCTATAGGAAAATTCTTAGGGAATATTTGAGCTGTCCATTTGTGGAGACACGTGGCGGAAACCGGAGACCCGTCGGTATATCGGCTACCAGGGTTTTAAGTTGACAGAGAGTTTCTGTCATCAGATCATTGAAAACTCTGAAACAACGAGATTGCATCAGGGCTGTCCATTAGTTGGGGACACATGGCGGAAATCCAGGCTATCGGGGGAAGTCCCGATAGAAAATCAAGACGGAGCATCAGAGATCGACATTTAGTGAGTCCTGAGGACGAGGCATCCAAGACATTTGGAACCGCGAAATCGCGAGAGGTGATCAGAGCTGTCCATCTGAAGGGACGCATGGTAGCGAGCGAGGCCATAGGAAGAGGAGACCCAATAGGGGAGTCACATCAGGATATCAGGAATCCTGTGGGCACAATTTTTATGCCTTTCGGCATTGCGATGTCCAAAACCCCGATGAGAGGTAAGACTGCGGTCACGGGGGATAGCGGTCATATAGGCCAGGAGATTAGCCAGGAGGGCTAACGAATAAAGCACCGTATCGACAGATCAACAATAAGGAGTTTGAGGGGACAGAGTTTCTCGACATCAGAAAAGACGAAACCCTAAATCCCGAAAGACATAAGGTTGTGGTCTTATGAGAAGCGGTCACATGGACCAGGGCATAGCCAGGAGGGGCTAAGGCCGGAAGGGAGCACATCAACGAATCAGAGGTTGGGAGTTCGAAAGGACAAGAACTCTTGACATCGGGAAACAAGAAACCTTGAAACCCGAGACTGATTTGGGGAAAAGTCACAGGCGCGTGCAGAGGTCGTGACAGGGAAAAGAGAAGGACTTGTGGATCGGGTTTTCAACCGAGATTCCAGCAGGGAATCGAGTGAGCTAATTTGGCTCAAATGGAAATTGAACGATCCTGTGAGAAGGAGAGTGCAACAAGGTGGTGGTCGTGATTCTCACCTGCACCACCCCTGAATTTTCCAAAAAGCAGCATTTAGGTCCTCAAACTGACCCCGAAAGTTTAGGACCCAAAAAATCATAATAAAATTGCCAAGATGGAGAACCGTGTTGAGTCAGTGGAAAGGGTGGGTGACCATGATATCCACATGGATCGTTCCTCCCCCCTCAGGAAGAAATGGTCCCCATTGCATTAATTTCCTATAGTAGATGGAGAAAATTTTGTTGAATATGAACTTTGGTGAGCCACTTTCCTTGCTGAAGAAATTGTCCTTCTTTAGCAACCCAATAGAGTTGTATGTTCTATTAGCGAGTGCCCTTCATATTGGTGTCTATGATCCAATCCATTGTAGCTTGCTTAATGAAATTGGGATTGAGTTCTACAAGGGCCAATTTCTCAACTACCTCCGAGGTGTCAAACAGAGGTGGGAAATATGGTCGAAGTAGCTCCACATTAATACTTGGTGTAAATCAAGGAAATAACGAATACTCAATTTGAAATCATTTTCACCCACATCCTTTGTGATGGTGTAAGTCTCATATCAGAGTGGTTTGAGATTCCCTTGGGGGCTCGTGAGGCAATATTTCTACAAATGCAACCACACCTTATCACCAACTTGAAACTTTTGTAGAACCCAATATTTCATTGCTTGTACTTGACATTGGCCTTCTACAAGATATCATGAACCTCTTGTTGGAGGTGTTGGATTCATTCAACAAATTTGGTTGATCTATTTGCCTATATTTGAGCATGGGAGAAATATGTCAATGAAGATGAAACAAATAGAGTTACATCAATGGGGGCAAATGGTTGGAACCCTAAGCACATTTGAAAAGGATTGTGGAAAATAGAGTCATGGAGGGGTTTGTTATAACTATGCCAAACATATGGAAGGCTCTCATCCCATCTACATGGATGCTTGGAGTTGTAATTTAAAATTTTCACCGGAAAACAATAATTTTTAAAGAATATCTTTTTGTTTTTGTAAAAGTAAAGTAAAGAATCCCTTGAAATGTAAAAAATATTAAAAAATATGACCAAAAAAACCAAACAAATACTAAAAAACATTTCAAAATTAAAAAAAAATATTGAATAAAAGATCTAAAATAAAACAAAAAAATGTTAAAAAAATTAGCATTCCTTAAGATAAAACTTATATTAAAAATAAATAAATTAAAATACTAAATTCCATTAAAAAAAAAAAAAATTAAATTGATTGTATATATATATATATATATATATATATATATATATATAACGTGGGGGTGATGTCGGGCATCGCCCCAACCCCCCATGCGAGCAAGGGCCAGGTCCCATGGGTGCCCACGGGACGTATCCCTTGCCCATGCAGGGGGTTGTGGTGATGCCCAACATTGCCCCCTAGCCCTCTGGCTGAGAGACAGTCGACATGGTCCCATGGATGCCCATGGGACTTGACCCTTGCCCATGCAGGGGGTTGGGGTGATGTCCGACATCGCCCCCCCATGTTGTATTAAATTGGGCAGTTTAGGTGTTTTAATTTGTTTATATATATTACTTTTTTGTGTGTTTTTTTAATTTTTCTAAAGTTTTTGGACCATAAATTTTTTTTTACCTTTTTATTTTTATTTTTTCTCATTTAAGCTTAGTTTATATATATCTGTGTGTGTGTGTGTGTGTGTGTGTTTTCCACTTTAGTTTTTAAAGTTTTTCTTTGATTTTGTAATTATATAAATTTGCTTTTTAATTTTTCTTTCTTTTTTAATTTCAATTCTTTTATTTTTTTAGTTTTTAATTTATAAAAAAAAATCAATTATATTTTTTTGCTAAATATTTAAAATAATGTTATTTAACTACAATGATGTTCTATGTATTAAAGTAAGGTAAAAATGTGTTAAAAATAATATTTTCCACTATATCGAAAAAAGTTTGGAACCATAAATTAATTAAGGAGACGAAAAATCGTATTTTCAAAAATGTAAATGGTAAAAACTATTTTTAAGATTGAAAGAAGCATGGAAAAATGACTAAAAACATCGTTGAAAAAAAAAATGAAAATAGATGAAAAAACAAGAATTTAAAAAAAAGTGGAAACATTATGTATGAGAAAATTTAAAATATCAGAAAACCACCTAAAAAGGGAGGGGGGTGCTATCAGTAGCAGCATTTTTAAAAACGAGCTAAAAAATTTCCCCCACAAAAAACGAGAACTCATTATAGTTCTCATTAAGTTGGTAACTATGCTTTTGGTTAACTTGGTGTCTATCATAGACCATAGGTTGGACCAAAAGGTATTGAGGAAATTGTTGTCCTTATCTGAAATAATGGTCTGTGGTATCCCAAAATGAACCCAAACATGCTCAAAGAAGAGATTAGTAGTGGCCTCAACTATGATACTCTTACATGGTTCCAAAATGGCCATATTAGAGAGTTGATTGACAACCACAAAGACAAAATTGTGACCATTTTTGGTGGAGGAAAACACTGACATGTAATCCATGTAGACTGACTCTTAGTGCTTGTATAGGGTAGGGAGAGGAGTGTACAACCCTTTGTTTTTGATGGCTAGTTTAGTGATGACATAGGTACTTCACGACTTGATATACTAGTTGATGTCTTATCGAAGATTTTACAAGTAGAAGTACTTTTGAAGTACTTCTATTTTCTTCTCCACACCGAATTTCCCTACCACCCGACTGTAATGTGACTCCCAAATTGTCTTTTCATGCTCACTTGAAGGAATACAAAGATGGACTAGATAGCATAAGAGTGCATCATGGAGGTGGTAGTCTTGAATAATTAGAAGTGTCTGATAATTAGAAGTGCATTTGAAGTCACTATTGTATAATTGTGGCCACCCAGAAGTCTTGTGCCCACAAGAGTTACAAACTATGGTTAGCACCACAACCCGGGGTTCATTGAGGAAATCGGAAACATGGTTGGTGTTTCCCTTATTGTACTTAATTTTTAAGTGGAATTTTTGTAGGTATGTGGACCACTTCTGATGGTGGTCATTCTATAAATTTACTTGTGTTTGGATGAATTGAAAGGCTTGTGATTAGTGTAGATGATTGTTTCCTTTCCAAAAATACAATTCTTCCACTTTCAACATGCTTGCAGAATGGAGTACATCTCCTTGTCATAGGTGGGATATTTGTGAACAACATTAGATAGTGTTTCACTGTGATATTCCATTAGAAGTCCCTTTTGAGCGTGGACTACATCGATAACATAGTCGAAGGAATCTATCTCAATATCAATTGGTTGTTGCAGGTATGAAAGCATGAGGAATCAAGACTAGTGTAGAAGAGGTGATATTTCAGATCCTGGAATTCTTTCTGTTGTGACTTACACTAGGAAAAATTGGCTTTATATCCACCCTTGGTCACTTGACTTAAGGGCCAAACAATATTAGAGAACCTCAACACAAACCTATGGTAGAAGTTGGCAAGGCCCAAGAAGCTATAGATCTTTGTCAGAGTTGTCGGGTCTATCCAATTGCAAATGGATTGAATATTGGATAGGTCCACATGCACCCCATGTTCATCCAGGATGTATTCTAAGTATTGAATTGTCTACATGTTGAATGGACATTTCTCCAAATTGGAATATAATTTTTTTTGTCGCAAGGCGCTCAGGATGTGGTTCAAATGTTCTACTCATGTCTGACTGAAGATGAGGATGTCATCCAAATATACGACAACAAAATATTTTGTGAATGGTAACAAGATATCATTCGCCATCCTCATGAATGTGACTAGAGAATTATTCAAGCCAAAAGGGATGGCCAACCACTCAAAAAGGCCTTCTTTATATTTGAAGGCTATCTTCCATACATTGGTTTGTTCTATCAAAACCTAGTGGAAGCCTAACTTTAGATCAATCTTACTAAAAAACTTGGCACCCTTAAGTTGATGAAGAAGATCATCAACCTAAGGGATTAGGTATCGGTTCTTGCTAATTATTTTGTTCAGGGATCTATAATCAATACATAGTTTTCATGTCCCATCCTTCTTTTGCACCAACACAATTGGGTTCCCACAAGTTGAGGAGCTTGGTCAAAAGTATCCCTTTCAGATGAGATCATGAATTTGACTCTTTATTTCCTCACTTTCTAGAAGGGATAGCCTACATATTTAACCATTGAGTAAGGGATAACTATGTATCAAGTAAATGGAATGTTTTACCTGAAAGTGTAGAGACACCCTTGAAGGTGAAGCATATATATCTTTATATTCCTCTACAACCTTGTCCACCTTCTTCTACTGTATAGAGAGACCCTATGTTGAACTTGTGGTGGTCATAGTAACTTTTGAACCATGAAGAGGAAAATATTTGTAGTTTGATAGTGTTAGGATCCTAACCCGCACATAGGTAGAACAATATATTCAGATGTAATAAAGGTAAACATTAATAAGGCCTTGCAATAAAATAGAATAAGTCGAATGTAAGAAGACCTAATAGAAGCTTCCGCTTCTAGAAGGATCTTCCTCTAGATGTTTCTTTTGATAGACATATTTAGTATAAATAGGAGTTGAGGGTATGAGAACCTTAGCTTGGATATTATTGTAATAGATCTCTGCTTGACTGGAGGTTGCCCCCTCGAAGAGGCCCGTGAACATTGCTCTCAGAATCAAAGTGCTATTTCTATTGTTATTCTTATATCATTTCAGTGTTATTATGGTGATTGTTCTAGTTATATTGCTGTTATTCTCTAATTTCTAGAATTTTATTTTTGTTCTTCATAATTTTTATATCTGGTATATTACAAGTGGTATCAGAGCACTTTCCTCGACAGAAATTGTGGGTTATTTTTTTATTTTTTTTAGGGTAGAGACATATTTCGACGTATTTAAGCCACAAAGATCTATCGTTACGTTCATAAACCCACAGTTGAGGGATTCATACACACAGGAAATACAAGTGGTACTTAAGCGCACATCTGTTGGCCATCCTTGTAACCCCTGTTGGTACCCCTTCAAGTGGTAGTGCATCAGAAAACACCTGTGTACAGATCAACCTAGATTACCTGAAGCCCTCTTTAGATAAACCGATCAGCCGCCTGACTGCTATAGTGCCACCAAGAACAACACTTGGGAAGATATTCTCTAGTACCTGGGTAGTTGGGTAGTACGACTAAGGGCATGGTCTAACCTCCTTAGTTAGTGCCTTGAGATATTGGGACGAGTACTATCATTGGAACCCACACGTATATAAGAGAGCTATAACATAGGGACAACCCTTGTCTGTAGAACCCTTGAATACCTAACCCTTGGGGATAAAAAAATAAACAAATTAAAACAGACAAGATCTATTGCCGTGCAACTGTGTTTGGGTTGCCAAATCATTACACATTTCTTCCTGGTTAAGCATTTGGGCATTTAATCATTGTAGTATTCTTCAGACCAGAGTATAACTACGCACCATTATTTGAGACCTATTCCATTGGATTCATCTCTTCACCCTTATCACATTCATACATATCATTTTTTAGCAAAATGTTTTACCCCACCCGCCCCATTTCGGTTCGCTCGTCATCATGGCTCATACTTGTAGCCAAGACTTGGAAGCTCATTTCAATACCTTGCAATATAATTTCACCGAGACCCAACAAGAAGTGAAACAACTCAGTGACAATGTTTTCGCCATCAATACAACCATGAAATCCTCAATGGAGGAAATCAAACAAGACCTGACTACCTATCTTGAATCTATCGTTTCAATGCTCCGCACCAAGCTGCATATCCTTACAAATAACCCTTTATTTGACCCACCTCCACATAATGAAGTTGAAAATTCCTCTCATTCCCATAAATTTTAGCACCATCACTTTCAACGTGACCCACCCCTTCTGTGGGTGGATGTGACCAAATTTGATGGCTCGGATCCCACTAGGTGGGTAACCCAAATGGAACATTATTTCTCTTTATAAGACATTATAGATGACTTGTCCAAACTCTGGTATGGTGTTCTCCATCTAGATCAAGAATGTTGGCAATGGTGGCAATGGAGAAAAACTTCCCATCAAGGGTATATTGCTTGGACACACTTTGTGGCAGAGATTTATGAATGATTTAACACTGACACCAACCATTTGGACCATTTGACAAAGTTAAAACAATCAGGCACAGTAGAAGATTTTATAGTTTCTTTTGAGTGCCTGGATTTTCGGACAAAGGGCATGTCTGATGCCTTTTTCTGAGAGTTTTTTATCAGTGGCCTCAAGGATGATATTCAGGCCCATGTTCTCATGTCTCAGCCTCAAAGTTGGGTGGAGGCTACTAAAAGAGCTAAATAAGAACAATAGGTTGTATCTTCTCAAAACCGACAACCCTCCTTTATCCCTCACACTAAGCCAGTAAATCTCAGTTCTCCCTCTGCTCCACTACAGATCCAAAAAATGACCAGGGATGAAATGGATGAATGCCAACTCAAAGGCCTTTGTTATAATTGTGATGAAAAATATTTCTTGGGCCACAAGTGTAAGGAACAAAATATTTTTATGGCCATCTCGGAGGATATTTTGGAAGAGGATGTTGAAACTCCCCTTATGTCCGAGTCACTTGAAACCACTGACATAACCCCTCCCTCAGACCCTCCTGAAGTAGAACCAATCATTTCCCTAAATTCTCTCACTGGCTTCTTTGCTCCCCAAACCCTCAAGCTAATCGGTTACATCAAGCATAGGAAGGTCATCAATATGATTGATAGTGGAACCACCCGTAATTTTATTCATCGCCACATTGCCTAAGAAACTCATTGCTACATCCATGCAGTCAATAATTTCCAAATCATGATTGCCAATGGTGGCTCCATGAAATGTGGAGGGCGTTGTGAAAATTTGCGTCTCCAAATTGGTGACTACCACCTGAAATATCATATGTTTGCTATCGACATGGGTGGTTATGACATTGTGTTGGGTGCAGACTGGATAAGGAATTGGGGTCCCATTCTCATGGATTTTAAGTAATTAACCATGCAATTCAATTAGGAGGGCCAACAATATAAGTTCCAAGGCATCACCACCGGTTCACCTGAGATCATTAGTTCCCATCGCATGGAAAAACTACTCAAAAAAGGTCATTTTGGTGTTATTTCCCAACTCCATGACATACAAGCAACATAGACACCCTCAGTGCCACAAGACCTCCAATCCATCCTTTCTAAACATCAAGTGGTCTTTTCCACTCCCCAGGGACTCCCTCCTTCCCATGGTGTTCATGATCATTCCATTCCCCTTTTACCAAGAATCCTTCCTCCCAATATCTATCTGTATCGTCACCCCTTTTCCCAAAAAAATGAAATTGAGAAAATGTTTCAGGAACTCCTTAACGCAGGAGCTATCTGCCCTAGTACGAGCCCCTACTCTTCTCCTGTGGTTATGGTCCTAAAGAAATAAGGTTCTTGTTGAATGTTTCCTGACTTCCGTGCCCTAGACAAACTTACCATTAAAGACAAATTTCCCATTCCTCTCATTGATGACCTCTTGGACGAATTGAGTGGCGCCCAGTTCTTTACTAAACTTGATCTTCGTTCTGGATACCACCAAATACGTATGAAAGAGGCAGACATTCCCAAGACTTCATTTATAACTCATGAGGGACACTATGAGTTTTTGGTCATATCCTCATCTATAGAAAAACCTGGACATACCATCTTGCTCATGCGGATCGAGTTCTCCATCTACTCTCTCAGCACCAAAATTTCCTGAAACAGTCTAAATGTGATTTTGGCACCTCAGAAGTAGATTACTTGGGTCATATGGTTGGCAAGGATGATGTCAGGGTGGATCCTAAAAATATTGAAGCTATGCAATACTAGCCTCACCCAAAGACTCTCAAAAGCTTGCGTGGATTTTTGGGCTTAACAGATTATTATTGCAAGTTTGTTAAGAATTATGGAAATATTGCAACACCTCTCACTGCACTCCTAAAAAATAACTCTTTCACTTGGACTCCAACAACTGCTCAAGCTTTTCAAACCTTGAATATGGCCATGTGCACCACTCTAGTCCTAGCCCTTTCTGATTTCACAAAGACCTTTGTCTTGGAATGTGATGCTTCAGGGAAAGGAATTGGTGTTGTCCTGATGTAAGAGGTTCAACCTTTGGCCTTTACCAACAAACAACTATCTAAAAGAAATCTGGGCAAATCAATCTATGAAAATGAAATGTTGGTTATTCTACATGTCGTTTATTTGTGGCGCCCTTATATATTGGGGAAAAGCTTCCAAATTAAGACAGACCATCAAAGCCTCAAGTATTTTTTGGAACAATGCATTTCCTCCCTGGAGCAAAAAAAATGGGTGACTAAGCTCTTTGGATATGATTATGAGATCATTTACAATAAGGGAAAAGACAATGTGGTTGTGGATGCACTTTCCCAAAAATATGAAGATGAAGGATCCCTTTTTTCTCTTTCCTTCATTATACCAGATTGGCTCCAAGTCATTTGCCAAGAATGGCTACATAATCCCAAAAGTTCGCACATGATCCAAGAATTGCAATCCAATGCTCCATCTTCCCCAGGGTACTCTTGGCTCCATGATGAGCTTCGATACAAAGGCTATTTGTATTTAAGTAAACAATCAAAAATTAAATCCACAGTACTTTCTAAGCTTCATGCTACACCCACTCCTGGGCACTCTGGGTTTACCAAAACCCATGATAGGGTCAAACGTTCTTTTTTCTAGGATGGTATGAAATAAGAAATTCGTAATTTTGTTGTTGAATGTGATGTGTGTCAACACCACAAGGGCAAAATAGTCAAATATCTGGGCACACTACAACCACTTCCGATTCCACCTTCTCTTTGGAGGGATATCTCTATGGATTTTACTATAGACTTACCCAAATTGGGAAATAAATCAGTCATGATGGTGGTTGTTGATCGCCTTTCCAAGTATGCTCATTTCTGTGCTCTTCAACACCCATTTACAACATCCATGGTGGGCCAACTTTTCGTGGATCAGGTCTTCAAGCTTCATGGCATGCCGCATTCTATTGTTTCTGATCGTGACCCAACTTTCACCAACAATTTTTGGCAAGAACTGTTCAAGCTACAAGGCACCCAATTGCATCTCACCACAAATTATCATCCTGAGACTGATGGTCAAATAGAAGTTGTCAACAAGTGTTTGGAAACATATTTTAGGTGTTTTTCCTTGGAAAAGAAAAATCAACGGGCTCAATGGTTACCCCTAGATGAATGGTGGTACAACAATTCATACCATACAGCTACATGCATGACTCCTTTTGAAGCAGTATATGGAAAAAAACCACCTTTTGTTCTCTCATACTTACCTAGTGTCTTGAAGGTCTAAGCAGTTGACCAAATGCTTACAGTTCGAGAGGCTATTCTCCAAACCCTCAAAGAGAGTTTGGTCATGGCACATAATCACATGAAGCAATAAGTAGATCAAGGTCACTCTGAACGTCAATTTGCAGAAGGGTATTAGGTGTTTCTTCGACTGCAACCTTACAAGCAACATTCCCTCAAGGTTGAGCATTGTCAGAAGTTAGCGCCCAAATTTTATGGTATTTATACCATTCTCAAGTGTGTGGGACAGGTGGCCTGTCAGTTATCTTTTCCCAATCATTCTAAGCTACATCTTGTTTTTCATGTTTCATGCTTAAAGAAGGTGATTGGAACTAAGTGCCAAATTCAAACCAACCTTCCTAAGTTAGAAGAAGATGGAATCATTTGGCTACAACCACAAGCATTTTTGGACCAATGTGAGCATCGCCTGCATCAGAGAACCATCAAGGAAGTGTTATCCCAGTGGAAAGATACAACTCCAGCAAATGCCACTTGGGAACTAGCTACCATTCTGCAACAATTTCCACATATCAAGCCTTGATGACAAGGCTATTTTTAAGGGGGAGGACATGTATGGGTCCTAAACCCCACATAGGTAGAACAATATATTCAGATGTAATAAAGGTAAACATTAATAAGGCCTTGCAATAAAATAGAATAAGTCGAATGTAAGAAGACCTAATAGAAGCTTTCGCTTCTAGAAGGATCTTCCTCTAGATGCTTCTTTTGATAGACATATTTAGTATAAATAGGAGTCGAGGGTATGAGAACCCTAGCTTGGATATTATTGTAATAGATCTCTGCTCGACTGGAGGTTGCCCCCTCGAAGAGGCCCATGAACATTTCTCTCAGAATCAAAGTGTTATTTCTTTTGCTATTCTTATATCATTTCAATGTTATTGTGGTGATTGTTTTGGTTATATATCTGTTATTCTACCATTTCTAGCATTTTATTTCTATTATGCATACTTTTTATATCTGGTATATTATAGATAGATTACCTTTCGATACTATTTTGCTGATATCGATGAAATTGCAGTAGTCAGAACTCATAAATAAAAATGACACTATGGGGTTGAGACTCATAAATAACATGATGTTTCCACATATAGGGTTGTTCTAAAATAAAATCACAAACTTTGAGTGGGGTGACATCACAGAGTACCTCATATTTGAAGGGCTTGATGTCGTAGGATAGATGACACTATTGTCTGACATCGATGTCTCATCCCTATCTCAACCAACTGATGGTATATAGTTGGGGGTGTGACATTGTCCTCATCTTCAATCTCTTGATGACCTTGGATGAGATGAGGTCTTCTAGCTATTTTCATCAACAATGAAATGTAGTGGGGTCCCCTTTACCCACATCTGTGAATGGAAGATGCACTCACACTCCTTAAGCTCCTTTGACACTTTTGGTTGGATCTTTGCGGTTATGATGGTAGAAATGGGTTATGCATCAATGATCCACTATCCCTTATCCTGATCTGAATCAGATTCTAAGATAGGATTCGATTCTTTTTATTCAAGCTTGGCCAACAATGACTATTTCGAGCAACAATCATCAATGTTGTACTAGGGGATTTTGTGGAACTCACACCACTTTCTAGTGTCCTTCTTTGAATTCTTCTATGGATATTCCATTGGAAAAGTTTATCACAATAGATCTTATAATATTCTTAAATCTTAGATTTATGCGGTTTATTTCCTTAGATCCCATATTTATTATCTCTAGCTTATGGATTGAATTTAAGAAACAACAGAAATATAAAAATAAAATAACATGAAAAAATACACGCAAATGAACACAATATTTGATGTGGGTGTAATGTTCCCCATCCCAACTGAGGTCCATTATGTGCGAACAACTCATAAAACATATTTTTTTCTGCTAACTAATTTCTTGTAGCTTACCTACTATGAATTACAACAATATTTAACTACTATTTGATACCATTATTTAAATACATCTACATCATTCTAAAAATTATATGAATGCAGCTTAAATAAACTTAACACGACACCATATAATTGTTCTCAAACATAGATTCAATACACAACAATTTTAACTAACAACCCATAAAAAGATAAAACACTTATATTTTAATTCAGTTGTGCAATCAACTACTTTGGGATGGAAATTCCACCCAACCATAGAGTTGTTGCTCCATATATCAATATCAATTCATCCCCGAGATGGGGCTATAAATTCACAAAAGAGGGTGGTCTCTCACTATCCACTCACAACTCAAAAATCCCACAACCCACTAGTATTATCCTACAACTATCTCGATTTTCCACCAACTCTTTTCCTCTTGATGTTCCCAACCAAAGGAATGTACCCCTTCAATAATATTAGTCCCTCGAACATATCATTATTTTGTTAGGGTCTCTCTGACATAGATAATTAGGAATCTTTCTATTGTGAACTCAAGGGAACTCACTACTAGGAAAACTACCAGGAAAAACAACAACAATCACTTGTTGTTGTAGTGAAACTCACTCAAGAGTTCACTCTTAAGTCATGAAAACCTAGATATTCATTATTCTACTCCAAATACTCTCTAGAATTCACCCTCTATGGTTTTTCCATCTCCAATCTCTTCTTTTCTTCTCTTTGCTTGTTGTTCATGCCAAAACATTCACTGTCTAACATTTCCATAACTACCCATATCAATTTCCTCTCTTTACTTTGTTTATTGAATCACACACTTCCCTAAGTTGATTTTATTCACCCCCCATGCTCCCAATAACTATGGGATGTGACTTCTCACATCCATCCTCTCACATGTATTCAATGATTGGCTTTGGGGACACTCAATCATAAAATATAATTTTAATACATAATGATAATAAAATTCAAGAATGTGGGTGGAATTAATAGACATGGTTAATTCCCCCTTGGACCCCTGTTATACATTCTCTTAGACCCTCCCTTGTCTTTTGGATTAATCAACCCCCGTCTTTGTCCATGTCCCCTTAGCAACTGGCATCACATTTTCTTATTAAAAATTAGAAATACAATTCACATATATATTGCTTGGTCACGACCACACATTATATATACATTAAGAATTAATTAAAGTGTGGATTATAGTGGGGACATTACATTGGGAAATCCAATGCATGATAAAACACAGCTATAAGGTGAGGTCTATGCTCTTCTCTCTTTGCTTTAGTTATAAAATGCACATAAAAAGGAATGTGAACTCACTATGGAGTTACCTTTTGGCACTGTGGCATGAATGAATACTACAAAATCCTCCTATATTATTCTCACAAAATACCTTTCATATACTTTTTTCTCAACTATGGAACAAGATGCAATGCAAAATAATGGAACCCCTTCTCCTCCTGGCAACTCGGTATTTAACATAGCCCAATAGCTATCTAGGGGTAGGGTTTTGAATTCCTCAACCCTCAATTGTGATAAGGTTTTGGACCTTCTATAATATTCTTGAAAGTAAACATGTGGCTAGCCCCATATGGGTGAGTAATGGGAGTTGACTTGGCATCCTCTCATACCATGGTGGTCAACACAATATATCAACTTGTGGGAGGCATAAATTTTGCATATGAGTTCTGATTGACCCAATTTTTGATCCATTGGAAAGGCCTATGAGTGTATATCAACCTCAAGGGGTATAATTTAAAGATGAGAAATTTTCGACCCAAACAAATGTCATTGGATGCCTCAAAATAGATATAAAAGGTTTCAAACCCCAATTTTCCAAACTAGGACCCACCATTAAAATGACCCT
>ML816664.1:68412-115896 GCA_009831015.1 Picea engelmannii | reverse complement strand
GCAGAAGGCTTGTCCCCAGACGCATTCTCCGTCGAGCTATTGTTTCGACCATCTGTTCCTGACAATATCACAAACTGGAGAGTATTTGACGATGATCAACAGATCATTAACTTTCTGCACATGGAAGAAACCTTTCAAGGCACAGTGATAGATGAACGCACGCACGACGACAATTTGCATGATTTTACAGTAATACCTGATCCGAAATCTCCTGAAGCTCTATCAGACATGGTAAATTCCATACCCAAATCCATAGTTAGATTAGAGAAGTTTTATGATTTTGAAGATAAATTTAAAAAGACGGTCAATTGTAAAACCAATAGTTCCTCGTTGTCTTATGAAAAAGTGAACTTAGGAACTAGTGAAAATCCTCAGTGCATTAACTTAGGCTTGGGATGTTCTAGACAAGAAAAAGCTGCATTTGTTAAATTATTTAAAGAATTTAAGGATGTCTTTGCATGGACGTATGATGATCTCAAAACCTTCGATCCTAATATCATACAACATGTCATCCCGATGAAGCCCCAAACTTTACCCTTCCAACAGAAACTGAGGAAGATGCACCCTAAACTAGAACCGACCATTCAAAAAGAATTGAATAAACTCCTAAGTGCTAAAATAATTTTTCCTGTTAGGCACACTCAATGGGTGTCCAACCTTGTCCCAGTCCGGAAGAAAAACGGGGAAATTTGACTTTGCGTCGATTTCCGAAACCTCAATAGAGCGTCTGACAAAGACAATTATCTTATCCCACCCATGGAACAGATCCTTCAACAGGTATCTGGTTCC
The DNA here is from genome assembly GCA_009831015.1 of Picea engelmannii. Lineage (NCBI taxonomy): Eukaryota > Viridiplantae > Streptophyta > Pinopsida > Pinales > Pinaceae > Picea > Picea engelmannii. The sequence continues at coordinate 115,107 of ML816664.1, read as the reverse complement.
GAGAGGCTATCCTTAATAGATGGTTTCTTTGGATACAACCAAGTCCTGATGTCTCCACCAGACCAACTCAAAACTACCTTCTGTACCCCATGGGGCACTTATGCTTATCGCAAAATGCCCTTTGGATTGATTAATGCTGGTGCTACCTTTCAGAGAGCAATGGACATTGCTTTTCGAGGCGTAATCAATCACTCCATCGTAGTTTACTTAGATGATGTGACCGTTTATTCTAAAAACAAAGATGATCATCTAACTCACTTACGAGCCGTTTTGCTATGATGTCGTAAATACGACATCTCTTTGAACCCCAAAAAGTCCATCTTTGCAGTAGAACAAGGTAAACTCCTAGGATTCATTGTGTCTAGTGATGGGATGATTATTGACCCCGAAAGGACTCAAGTCATCACAAAACTTCCCCCTCCTACATCCAAAAAATCCATGCAGTCTTTCTTAGGCCAGATTAACTTCGTGAGAAGATTTGTCCCCAGTTTCTCTGAAATGGTCAGGCCTCTACAAAACCTGATAAAGAAAGACACCCAATATCACTGGGGACCCACAGAAAATCAAGCTTTTAATGCCATAAAGAAGGCCATAATAGATGCTCCATCTCTCATGAGCCCCGACTTCTCTCAAGATTTTACAGTCTATTCTTTCACCTCTGATCGTTCCTACGCCGCCGTCCTAACTCAGAAGAATACCAAGAACAACAAAGTACCCATCGCCTTTATGAGATCTTCTTTCAAAGGTATTGAACTTAACTACCCAGCGGTTGATCGACAAGCCTACACTGTTTTCAAAGAAGTTAAGCATTTTCAGTCCTATCTTTTGAAGTCAAGGATGAAAGTCATTGTCCCCTACACCGCCGTAAGGAACTTGTTAGTGCAGAAGGAGTTAGGAGAAAAGAGAGCTAACTAGGTCACCTCCTTGCAGGAGTATGACTTAGAAATCAACCCAACTCAGATCGTGAGAGGCCAAGGGTTGTGTAAGTTGGTTGTTGATTCAGAAACAGGACAACAAGAAGATAGTAATACGTCAAACCTAGGACAAAGCGATCAAAGTTTGATCTGTTGCGCACAAAACCTCATTAGTCCCTGGTACGGCGATATTAGATTCTGTCTTGAACATGGGTTAGCACCTCGTCACCTTGACCCCACCAAGAGAAGAGCGTTAAGACTAAAGTCTGCCTCCTTTCATCTAGTTAACGGTGTACTGTTTCGTCAGAATTTTGACGGCGTACTAATGTGCTGTCTTGAGAAAGACGAAGCAGAAAAAGTCTTGCTAGAGTTGCATGCAGGAGAAGTTGGTGGTCACTTCGGTGGTGAAACCACTGCTCATAAGGTTTTAAGAGCCGGTTATTACTGGCCCACACTTTTTAGGGACACCCATGCCTTGTGTCGTAAATGTATCATCTGTCAGAAAGCATTAGGGCAGTTGCAAAAACCAGCCTTTCCCTTGCAACCCGTTGCAGTAGATTCTCCTTTCCAACAATGGGGCCTTGATATCATAGGTCCAATTAACCCTCTGTCCTCGCAACAACACAAGTATATTGTGATAGCCACAGATTACTTTACTCGATGGTCTGAAGCTGCTGCGCTAAGAATTGTCAACACCCGTTAGGTAATCGCTTTTCTAAACTCGAATATTATCACTCGTTTCGGCATCCCTGATTGTCTAGTCTTTGAAAACGCTTCATACTTTTCTTCTCTTGAGATGAGCGAGTTTGCTTTAGAGAAAGGAATTAAGCTGAAGTATTCTTCTAGTTACTACCCCCAGGGAAACGGATTAGCAGAATCAACAAACAAGAACTTGATCAAAATAATCAAGAGAACGATGGTTGAAAATCACAAGAATTGGCACAATGCACTGCTGAACGCGTTGTGGGCTGATAGGGTAACACCCAAAGACGCTATAGGTAACTCCCCCTTTTTTCTCGTTTATGGCAAAGAAGCAATTCTGCCACCTCACATTCTTCTTCCTTCACTTCAGTTGTCACAAAAAGTCCAAGAAGAAGATTGTCCCCCTTTAGAAAACTGAATTAACGCTTTGATGAAGTTGGAAGAGGTAAGAGCCCAAGCTAAGCGTAAGTTAGATCAACATCAACAATTGGTTAAAAGATGGTTCGATTCTAATTCTGCTTCTGATAGGAATTTTGAAGTAGGCGATCTCGTCTTGAAGTGGGACAAACCACATGAAGGAAAGGGTGAGCACTCTAAATTTCAAAACTTATGGCTTGGGCCATTTTTAATTGCTGAAAAGATTGGTCCTAGTTCTTTTCGATTGCAGAATCTCAAAGGGTAGCTTGACACCTATCCGGTGAATGGACAAGCCCTGAAAAGATACTTTGCTTGATAACTACCCTTGTATATTATGTATATATTTTTTATTTTTGTTTACCTTTTAGTTTGCTTTCTGTTTTTTGATTTTGATTTGAATTTATCAGTTTGTGTTTTTGGACATACACATACCTGTACACTGAGATATTCAGACAAAGATGATAGAAAAATTTCTTCGCTGAAATAACTTCTGAAAAATTTGTACAAACATCAATGATATATTGCTGAAATTGATATCTGTGTTGGAAAATTTTGTTGTTTGAAAGAAGTTTACTGATTTCAATCTTTGAGCAAAGCTTGTCATGATCATCTATTATCTTTTTACGCTGTCCCTTTTCCATAAAGGAATGACTCAGAAGATGTCTCCCTATCTTAGGAAGTTGTTTTTGTAAATAAAACATCTCTGGAGATAAATAAAGGTCAGTTCTAAAAAATTCTGATGAGGTCTAAAAAATATGGTAAGATATCAAGATTTTCAGCGTCACCCCACTCAAATATATATCTATAAAAACAAAATAAAATAAATTATGAATAAGAGCTGTGGGGAAGTGCTTGTAAACCCGTTGAGATGCTGAATAGGTCTGCTGGCAGCGGGTAAATGCATGCATGGCGCCAAGACAACTTCGTTGAGGTACTGAACAGGCCTGCTGGCAGCGAAGCAATGTCAGGTATACGAAAATCTGCAAAAAAGAAACCTCTTTAATGTCCTTTATTTCGATCCAGAACTTCTTGGCAGGATACAGATGTTAGAGTGGGTTAAATGGCAACCCTGTCGAGGCTATGGATGCCTGCTGGTAGAAGTGGCCATGCCAACAGTATTGGAGATTTTACCTTTAATATTGTGACTTGCTGATCTTTAGATTGTTATCAGTTTTCATCTTTTGAAACACTGCTGGAAAAGATGGTTAATGATAATGTTTGTACGATTTTTTGGTTGTTATTTTCAAGTTGAAATTTTCTTTTCCGTCCTAATCTGAACTTGTGTCTTTGCAGAGATAACTGCTTCTACCAGTGTGTCTCCATTGTTGGCATCCAATTCACCTTTTTTTATGATACTATAAGCTGCTTACACCTATGTCTTGCAAACATCAAGTTTTTGTTGCAATTTACAAATAAACGACATTTTCATTTCTTGCGACATTTACACACTTTTTTTCGTTTTGTTTTCACGACTGTAAGCGTGAAAACTTCTCCTTTCGAAGTCATATTTCGATCATTATCTGAACTGACAATATCTCTTTTGTCATCATGCCTATTGCGCTCACCTTTTATTGATCATTATACAACTGGAAAGATCCTCTAATCGGTTCTCATACTTCGATTGATTGTATAACTTGGTTTTATTGAGTTTGTATAGCATTTGGATTTGCACTTTATATGACTTTCCTGATCATTGATTCTATGAAAATGCATAGGGGTTATGATTACATTTTATATATATATATGATATAATCCTTATGTTAATCTTTTCATAACTTTTGGCTTGTCAACTATATGAATGCCGTTTGGCACGTTGATTAAACTATTGATATCGGTTGATACATTGGCACATAGTTGAGTTTGGTATGGATTTCAATTTGACTGTTGGTGGATTAATAAAACCTTGGTATAACGTTGATCGCGCATGCACTTAACATTGTTCATTAGTCGACCAAGTGATATGACTGTTCACTATGCTATAATGGGTTGAATTACTATGTAAGTCGGCGGTTGTACTTTGACCATAATTGTTTTGCATGGCAGTGAATAACTCCACCACCTTCGCATGCTCACATTTATGCTTATCCCTTTTGCTCGTTCGTTGCTGTTAGCTCGGGTAGCTCTGCTCCTGTGTGTGTTGATGAATCCAAAACCTTCCCTTACCATGTGTTCGGCTCCATGGCACCAGTCGTGCGAGTCGAGCCCAATGGCAATCAAGCCCTGTTAATGTTTGACATTGCCCGCCAAGATTTGGAGGACAGTGGATGACTTACCTTCGTGAAACGATTTGAGGGTTTTAACCTTTATGTAGCACGACAGTTTTCCATGACTTTCGATGGCTGTCGAGCCAAGGTGGGTGACATACAGTTAGAGATCGATGAACAGTTTATCAGCTCAGATACGGGGTTACCTGCCTCGGGACAGCGTTGGTTTAAGAATTGCAAGGTCGAGGAAGTGCCATGGAAATTGTTGTTTCAATCGCCCAAATTCACCTCTTGTGACAGAGGTATGCCCATATCTATGCTCAAACCACAATGGCATGACTTGTTAATGATACTTAAGCAGTTCGTGACCTGTGAAGGTTGATACGAACTTGTGTTCCTGTACCACCTGCGTCTACTGATGATTTTTATAGGGTATCCTCTAAACATGTCTTTCTATTTTCATCGGAGCCTGTATAAGATGTCAAAAAGATATAAAAGGCAGCAGGCTGATAGCAGCCTGTTCCACCATGGGCTTATTAAGCTCATCGTTGTTTATTTTTTGAATTTTCATGGTAATAATTGGAGGGCTTTCATCGCCCGTAATGGCTTTGAGGACACCGACCCTGTACAGGTTGATAAACCTGTGGTAATTGAAACTAAGGCTGAACCGCCTGTACCCTTGCATCTCCTACTACCTGAACCCTCAGCCGACCCTAGTGGTGACTTACCCGACACTGTAACTAATAGTGCAGAGGCCGTTAAAAATCCTGTGAGAAAAAAGCCCAAAGAAAACCTTACTGCTAATGCCAAAGGGAAAAGGAATGCCCGACTCATTTTGAGAATGGCCAGAAACAAACCAAAACCCTCTGCCAAATCTAACCCTATCATCCTAAGTGAAGATTTCGATTCTGATATTGAGCGTTTTCTGGCCAGTGAGTATCCCTACTCACAAGGTTTATGTGTCGAGCCCCCTTATGATTTTGTCTCAAACCTTCCCCCCTACCTAAAGGACGACCCTAACTACCTGGGTATTAAGTTGCCTCGTGAAACCCTCGGTCATTTGCCCAAACCCTCGCCTGCTCTGTCTAAACCCACACAGTCACCCTGTGACCAATGCAATTCATGGTTAGAACGATATTATATTGATGTTCCTATACTCCAGTCAAAGATTCAATCACTGGAAGATGAAATTGCAGTGCTAACCAGTCAAAAAGCCAAGCTACAAACAACAGATAAAAAGCAAAAGACAACCGGCTCCATCCTATTCAAAAACATGGAATCAGCCACGACTGTTGTAAATTCCAAGCTGGCATAATCAAGTAGCCTCGTCGCTACACAGGTATGGTTTTGACATCATTTTGTTTTGTAAATAATCTAAGTTGATATAATGATTTGAATTCAGCTTTTAAATAGCCCTGTTTACATCTTGAATGGCTCTATTATAATTGTGTGCATTCTATATATAGCTTTGCTTTGAATAAAAAGAAATTTCGATTTGATATACGATCTCATCATTCCCAGTATAGCAATCGATAGATTTTGATTGGATTTGAGTGGTCTGTGTTTAGATTTGATTGATTGGTTTTCCTTATTAAGTTGACAAAATTAATAGTTTGTCTTCAAATGGATCGATTTGTATCCGATTTGAAAAGGAAATTTTTCATACTCAGTTTAGAACACAATCATATTCGGATTTGATTTTGTTATATGCTATGGTTGGTAAATGATTTGATTGAGTTTGTTGGTTACGGTATGCTCTATCACGTGATTTTCAAAAATTGTGAATATTGTTCTGTTCGGTTTTAATTTGGGAAAAAATGACTCTATTTTTTATAAAAACAATATGCTCATGTAAGCCGATGCTAGTAATATTCATACCCGAATCGTGGGACAGTTTCGATTCATGATGATTATGTTAAGACTCCTTGCTGTTTGATTCACTTAAATCGAATTCAGTTGATTCGATTGCTCTCATGAGTTAGATTCACATCGTGAAGTGCTGCTCTGTCTGTTTTTAACTTGCAAACGAGTTGGTCAATATTTGTTGTCTCTATCGAATCCGGTAATAATGCATTTTAAACAAATAATTTCGATCAAAGGAAATCGATATTGTCTACCCAGTTTACTAAAAACAAACGATCATATAATTCTTGTGAACCCTGTTGCCAGCTGAGTGATTTCATCACGATTTCGTTTATAGACAGTTACGCACCAGTGTTGATTTAATTCGTTTATGGTATGAATCTTTTGCTATATCGTTACAGCTATAACGATTGGAAAATGATTTTGTTGGATTGGATCGTATCTCTTATTTAACAATCGCATACGATATGTTTGATTATCGGTTTCAATTGGATATGAAACAATATTATGACTGTCTGGACCCGATTTTGTGGTAACAAAAGAACAGAGTATTCCTATCTCTGTATTCGATTGAATCATTTTTGATCCTATTTAATTTTAAATGATAAAACCATTCCAATCTCAATGATTCGTTTTCAAATGGTTATTGGAAGATAATTGGATTTAATTCTTTTAAAAGATTTTGAATCGATTCTGATGCTGATTCTGTATCTCATTTAGAATAGCTACAGAATCACATGATTCTGTAGCTAGTCTATAGAATTTACTTTTTATCATTTTATTAATAAAAGAGTCTTCTAACTCGTCTATTTTGGACCCTTTTCAGGTGAATTCGAATTGCATGGGATTTGACGGACAGTCTAGAGGATATTTAGATGCTTTAGTTTTATTTTAGTTTCCTAGTTTAGTTGAACTTGGGAATATCTTCCCAAATTATGTAAACTTTATGTAAACTTCCACAGGGAGGTTTTACCCTGTGGGAAAACTTATAAATACTTATTATTTTTGTAATAAGGGGAATCCTCATTCGTGGGAGAACAAGGATATGGAATTTTAATACAAATTGAGACAGAAGTTGACGTTCTGCTACAGCTTTAGCTTTTCATAATATCAATCTTTTGTTTCACGTTTATGTTTATCAATTTGCATTTGGTTAATGATTACTTTAGCTATCTTAGTCTTTTGCAAATGATATGATTTAATTAATATAATCCATATCTAATTTCTTCCAGTATTTAAAAAACATAGCAATTACTTGATTCAGTTTGTGAATGACAGATTTCTCTTCTTCATCAATTGAATTATTAAGTATAAATTTTTGCATAACAGGTTTACCTAATTGCAGAGATTTATAAATCATATAATTGTTATGATTTTTTATGTCTTGTTTGTCCTGTAAACAAACTCAAAGAGCATTGCAGCTATCGTTTACGAGAAGCTTATGGATTATTCGGTGCGAGTTTCCTTCCTCCGACCAGCTTCGAAGATCATCATACACAGGACAAATCTGGAGTGTTTTGAGGTCAGTTTGTCATTTGTTTGTTTAGTGTATTTATTAGTAGTTTAGTTTAGATATAAGTTTAGTTAGATTTATTGGTAGAATTAGTATATTAGTGTTTAGTTTAGTTAGTTTTTTGTTTTATTTCTTGTTTATAAAATTGCAAAATGAACAAAAAATACCTTTCTCTGTCTTAGGGAAGATTGCAAATGAATTTTTTCAGGTTTTACTTAAATCTGTAAATCATAAACATTGTACATTTTGTAAATAAGTTATATTTTAGATAGTAGTTAGTATAGTATTAGTTAGTAGTTTGTATATATAGAGATAGTAGATTAGTTAGTTTGTTTAATAGTTAGTTTTAATTAGATTAGTGTATTAGTTTGTTTTATTTATTGTTAGTTTGTTTAGTTTGTTTTATTTATTGTTAGTTAGTTTAGTTTGTTTTATTTAGTTTTAGTAAGATTAGTTTAGTTTAGATTAGTTTTCTTTTGTTTTCTTAGGACCTTAGATCGGCTAACGGAGCCGCTAAACCTGTCAGGGTGGTTCATTCCAAACGGCTTGGGTTATTAGACAACCTCGGACCGGTTCCACTCTCTCAGTTGACGGACAATCGATTTCGCCCATCAACATGCAGGCAGTTGGACAGGTGGCACAATTTCAAGCAGCACCAAAGGAATCACATGTATTAGTAGTGAAGAGGATTTTAAGATATCTCAAAGGAACATAAGAGTTTGGATTATGGTATCCAAAAGGAAAGGATCTATCATTTATTGTCTACACAGATGTAGATTGGGAAGGTTGTATTGATGACCGACGAAGCACCAGTGGAGAAACGTTCTACTTGGGTGAGTGTTTAGTATCATGGCTAAGCAAGAAAAAAACATCAATATCTTTATCTACAGTCGAGGCAGAGTATATTGCAACAAAATCATGTTGTACACAGGTTCTTTGGATGAAACAAACTCTGATAGATATACAGGTTGAGTATGATGAACCCATTCCAATCTATTGTGATAATACAAGCAACATCAGTATCTCGAAGAACATGGTGATGCACTCCAAGACGAAGCACATTCAAATCAAGTATCACTTTCTATGGGAGAAAGTTGCAGAAAAGAACATCAGAGTTGAGTATGTGGGCACAAAAGAACAAGTGGCAGACATCTTCACAAAACCACTTCCATGGGAATCCTTTGAATATCTTCGCCAGAGACTTGGAGTTATTTCTACTCCAAAAGAATGATTTTTGAATGCTTATCTTATATGTCTTATATTTATATGAGGAAGCACCATACGAGGAAAGTTCATTCAGGGGGAGCAACCCTGGATGGAAAGATACCTTTGAAATTGATGACAAAGGGGGAGAGATTTATTAGATGCAGAGGACGAAGGCAGAGGACAGAGGCATGGTTACAGGGGGAGCAGATTTATCAGATACAGAGGACAGAGGCATGGTTTCAGGAGGATCATGAGTGATATGATTTCAGTATTGCATCAGAGTGTTGCCATCAATGCCAAAGGGGGAGATTTTTTATTAAGGTTGGTTGTCATTGATGTAACCCTTGAAGAAAGCCCCGTAGCACAAGGTTTGGGTAATGGACCCAATATTGTTTGATGTAAATATGAATCATTATTTTCTTGTCATGGTTGATAAGAAGTAAAAATGGATGAACTCCAAAGTGGTCCCCTTATGGTGAAATCCCTCACGGGAAGACGCTTTGCGGAGTGAGAGAACCCATGATTATTTGAGGTATAATGAGATGAAGGACAATGAATTTGTGAGTGAAACTATCCTAGATGGATAGTGCTTGTCATGCCATTTCCGGTGGTATGTGGAATGTCACATAAATACTCATGGTTAGAGAGTTATGACCATATGAAGTTGAAGAACCCTCATGAGTCTTATAGAAGCCCCCAAGAGTCAAAGTGCTTTGCAAAAAGAAATTATTTTAAATGAAGAAGCCCTAAAATAAGGAAAGTGTAAGGCTACATGAAGATATAAATAAGAGACAAATCTCACTCATAAAACACACTTTTACATATTGTATATCTATTTTCTTGTGTTATTTTTATGGTACATGGTTGAGAGATTGTATTTGTGTATTAGTTGATGTATTGAGAGAGTGGATATCATAAAGGGTTGATGACTAAGATCATCTGAGGGATATTATACTTGTTCATGATTACACATACCTATTGACACATGACTAGAAAAAGACATACTTTCCTTGAGTAAAGGTTATAAATGAGGATGCATGCACAGGGTACAGTTACAGTCTGGATACAGTGACAGGTTATAGATATATGTGAATGAAGTTACAGAAGGTCATAAGTTTTCAAGAAAAGGAAACCCTAGTTTTTAGAAGGCATACATAGGTTGCATAACAGTTTGGTAGCATACATACGTGGTCTGCATAATAGATAGGGCACATACATACGCAGGATGCAACACTACAGGTCACGTATCTATTGTAATTTTTGTAGATACATGTTCAGTTTAGGTACATATTGATTACAAGGCAATTGTACAGATTGGATACAGGTTAGTAGTACATGTTGTTATAGTTGTACAACAATATATCTCACAGTGACGGATTGACAGTGGTTCCATAATTCTACTTATACTTCGGGGTGGTTGGATGAAGCAAGGACAGGTGGTTGTAGCCACCTTCTGGTTGTAGTCAGAGAACATAGGGGGTTGTAGCCAGAGAATTGGGGAGTTGGAGCTTCCCTCAGGTTGTAGCTTGAGAAACTAGGGGGTTGGAGCCTCCTTCCAGTTGTAGCTAGAAAACAAAGGAAGTTGGTGCTTCCAATGAATGTAATTCTTCAAGACATAAAAGAAAAAAAATTCCATGTTTTTCTCCTGATTTGGGTTTCCACGTAAAATATTGGTGTACTATGTATGTGTGTGATTGTTCATTTCTTATTTCTCATTATTGGATAATAATTCTACATTGATATAACACTTGGACTATTTGGAGAAAAAATATTATAATTACGCTATTACTGATTCACCCTCCCTCTCAGTAATCCAACACATTGATCCTACGATAGTGGATAGATTACATTTGGAGAAAAGTAAACTTGGAAAAGAAAGTTTGGTTCAGTTATCCACTGGAACCAAAAGAAGAATCCATGACATGGTTAGAAGTTGTTCCATAAGTCTTAATGGCATGAATACTAGTATTGATCTAAATATCATACCATTGGGGTCTTATGATATTTTGATTGGAATGGATTGGTTGGACAAGCATTGTGTTGTCCTAGATTGTCATAACAAGACATTTACATGTCTTGATGGAAATGGAAAACAAAGCACTGTGAAAGGAGTTCCAAGACCCATCTCCATAAGGGAGTTTTCAGCCTTACAACTAAAATGATGTTTTAGGAAAGGATGTCAATTGTATGCAGCTCATGTGGAAGAGGAAGATAATACAAAGGGGCCAAGCCTTGAAGATTCCTCCGTACTACAGGAATTTGAAGATGTATTCCAAGAAATACCCGGATTGCCACCAAGAAGGGAGATAGATTTCTCAATTGATTTAGTGCCAGGAGCTTCCTCGGTGTAAAAAACACCTTACAGAATGAGCACACCAAAGTTAAAAGAATTACAAATGTAATTGGAGGAATTGTTGAACAAAGGGTACATATGTCCAAGTGTTTCACCTTGGGGAGCACCGATACTTTTCGTCAAAAATAAAGATGGAACCTTGAGGCCGTGTATTGACTTTCGACAACTGAAAAAGTGCACTATAAAGAAAACGTATCCTCTACCCCGAATTGATGACCTCTTTGATCAACTAAGAGGAGCAAAGATATTCTCAAAGATTGATATGAGGGCAGGATACCATCAAGTAATAATCAAGGAAGAATACATTCATAAGACAACCTTTAGAACCAGGTATGGGCATTATGAATTTGTAGTGGTGCCATTTGGACTAACCAATGCACCAACTGTCTTCGTGTGCTTAATGAATGGCATATTCATAAATTATTTGGATAAGTTTGTCATAGTATTCCTGGATGACATAATTATCTATTCTAAGTCCGAAGAAGAGCATGAACATCACTTAAGACTGGTATTGCAAGTACTGAAAGAACATCAGTTGTATTCCCAGTTGAGTAAGTGTTATTTTTATCAAAATTAGATCCATTACTTGGGACACATTATTTCAGAGCAGGGCATAGCAGTAGATCTAGAGAATATCGAAGCCATTAGAGGATGGACAACACCCATAAATGTGTCAGACATCAGATATTTTATGGGATTAGCTGGCTACTACAGAAGGTTCATAGTAGGGTTCTCTAAGATTGCTCATCCCATCACTTCGTTGCAAAAGAAGGGAACTAAATTTGAATGGACACTCAAGTGTGAAAATAATTTTAATATGTTGAAGGAATTACTTACTAGTGCACCTATGTTAAATATTGCTGACCCAAAGTAAAGTTTTGTGGTATGTACAAACACATGTAAGGAAGGACTTGGGGGAGTCCTCATGCAAAATGGACATGTCATTGGATATGAGTCCATAAATATTAAGGAACATGAGAGGAACTATGCCATGGATGACTTGGAACTTGCTACCATTTTTCACACCTTGAGGATGTGGAGGCATTATCTCATGGGGAAGAAATTCAAATGAAGGATAGACCACAAGATGGATGGAATTTTTAAGTGAATATGACTTCGATATCAAGCATATCAAGGGAAAGGAGAATAAAGTTGTCGATGCACTTAGTAGAAGAGTGCATATCATGCATGCTACTGCTGTCAGTATGCATCAGTCAGACTTGAAGAGTAGAATTTTAGATGGTATTGTTGCAAACCAAAATTATCTACAGGTAAAGGAAAGATTACAACAAGGATATGTACAACAGAAAATAAAGGAGTATGAGATAAAGGAAGACAAATTACTCATGCATAAAAATAGAATCTATGTTCCTCGTTTTGGAGAACTGAGGAATTTGGTAGTGAAGGAAATGCATGATGTTCCTTATGCTGGACATCCCGATTACCAGAGAAAAATTACAGCAATAAGAAGCCAGTTCTTTTGGCCAGGAATGAAGAAGGATGTTGCTGATTACATCGCTCGATATATGGAATGTTAGAAGTTGAAGGATGAGCATAGGCACCCAACAGGTTTGTTGTAGCCATTGCCAATTCTAGAGAAGAAATGGTAAGTGATCACCATGGATTTCATCACAGGATTACCAAGAATGAATAAGCAACATGATTCAATCATGGTGGTGGTTGAAAAATTAAAAAAGGATGCTCATTTTGTGCCTACGAAGACAACGCATACAACGACTAATATTGCAGAAATTTTTATGAAGGAAATTGCTAGGTTGCATGGGATACCTAGGACAATCATCTCGAACATAGATACAAAGTTTAAATCCAATTTATGGAGGGGATTGTTTAAATGATTTGGCACAAATCTAAACTTTAGCACATCATATCATTCCCAGACAGATGGGAAAATAGAGAGAGTCAATCGAATAATTGAAGATATGCTGAAAATGTATGTGATGGATAAGCTATATAAGTGGGAAGATTACTTACACTTGGTTGAGTTTGCATATAATAATGGGTATCAAGCTTCATTGAGAATGAGCCCATTTGAAGCCTTGCATGGTAGGAAATGTGATACTCCAGTAAGCTGGGTCAACCCAATAGATAGAGTGGTACTTGGGCCGGAGTAGCTCAAGGACATGGAAGACCAGGTGGTCAAGATCAAGAAGAATTTAAAGGCAGCTCATGATAGACAAAAAGTTTATGTAGACAAGAATAGGACAACTAGAGAATTTAAAGTAGGGGAGCATGTACTTTTTAAAGTGAAGCCCAAGAAAATCTCTTTGAAATTGGGTAGTTGTACAAAGATGGCAGCCATATTCTGTGGTCCATTTGAAATATTGGACAAAATAGGGTCAATTGCATACATGCTTACATTTCATGCTTTCATGAATGTTCATAATGAATTTCATGTCTCTTTACTAAAGAAATATGTACATGATCCTAACCATGTTATTGATTGGCATCTGATTCAGGTAGAGACAAAGGGAGATTTTCAGGTTCAACCAGTGTGAGTATTGGACAGAAAAGTCAAAATGCTCCGGAATCGAATTATAGAGCTGGAAAAAGTTCAGTAGACCTGCTACAGTCCTGAACATGCTACCTGGGAGCATGAAGATTCCATGGGGGCAGAGTACCCACAAATTTTTGAATAAATTTGAGATTTTGATCTCTATTTTGTATATGCACTGAGGACAGTGCCAAAATAAGGAGGAGGGGATGTAACACCCCAGGTTTTGAACCCCCATTTTAAATAATGCATTGTTACAATGCTAAGAGGCCAGGGTTCCCAAACAATTATTAAAAGGCTAGTGTACCCAAGACATGTAATGTTTTTTATCATTATTAATAATAAATACATGGCTGGATGCTAGACGGACAAGGACTAGAGTTATAGGCGGATATGATTCCACAAGAGAGGGGGCTTGAGGGGCTAAGTGTTTACTCCTATTTTAATTACCCCTTTTTGTCTAATGGAGGGGATCAATTACGTGAGCTTCTTGGGGAAGGCCAGGAGGTTCTTGATTCCCCACAAAGTTACTTAAACCGCCTCTGGTCTGATGGGGGGGTTCGACTGATGGCTTGTTCGCTGATTTCATGTACATTCATTCATTTCCCTCACGGACTTTCATGCACCCACTTACCCATTCATTGATCCATCCTCATCTGTGTCTTGGATTGGGAAAGGGAACTGAATTGCTAGAGAATTAGCTAGGGTATGGTGGGCTGTAGTGGTCATTGGTGTGATCCAGCCGTGACTGGAGACCTGCATGTCTGTGCGTTGGCCTGTGTCTAGCATTGCTCATAGCTGTGAGTCCTAAGAGTTCCAACATTGATATTTTGGACCAGTTGCACTGGAGCCCGAATAAGGAGAAGGAATGCCTGAGGGACTGCATGGTAGAGAAGGGTGGAGGTACATTCTCTTGGGTGGTGCAAGCTGGGCACTTGGATTGTTGTGAGAGCTGGGAAGCCTGTGAGAGCTTGGGTGATGACTGGTTTGGGAAGCCAAGTAATACTCTGGAACCGTCCTTGTGGATTCATATCCCTAGCTTGGGGGTGATGCTGTTGTTGATTTTTGGATCAATAGTGTCTACGGTTGGGTGGAACGTCCTTGGTCTACAACCAGTTGGTGTCATATTTCATAAAGATAAGTTCTCTCTGTTATGGTATCATTTACATGTATATGAATGTATTTTCGTTGTATATTTAATTATCGTTTAATTGAATCTTTAGACTATGCATGCTTGCTGACTACTGTTGTGCATGTCGTTAAAGACTTTTCTTTTATGCATCCTTAAATTTTAAAAAGGTATCGGTAAGAGAAAGAAGTCCAAGGGCAGGCTTGAAGGTAGCGTACGCCGGCCTGTGGGTGGCTGGGTATGTTACACATAAAGTCACTTGGACCTTCACTTGGGGTATGGATCCTAAAGGATGGGTTTTTCACCCCCTCTCCTTAGACATTTGGATGAGGAACGTTGCCTTTGGAGGCATGATATGACACCTGGAAGAAGCATAGCTATCCCCCTATTGCTCAACGTTTGACCTCAAACGCTCAAAAAATCACGTTTAGGGAACGCCATCACTCTTGGTTCTAGGGTTTGGTGATGGTGGTGATGATTTGATGAATACTTGGCATGGTTGATGGACTAGACAACATCTCCCTCAACAACTCAACGACTTGGTCAAAATGCTAAAACATCACCCCTAAAGGGAATGACGTCATCATCTAGGGATTCTTTTAATTGTAATTGTAGTTTTTTATTTGTAAAGGATAAATTATAGGAGGTTGATGTCCCTAATTTTTTTTTACCCTAAAGATAAGTGGACAAACTAATTTTCAAGGTCTTGTATAAAAGGAGACCTAATTTTTTTCATTTTAGACATAGGATCTCACTTGAGAATTACATACTTTGTGGCTGAAATTTTCACCCTCTTTGGGAAAATCACATTTATATCTCTTTGATGCTATTTGGATGCTAAACACTTGTATTTGGAGCTAAAGTGTTGCACTATGTCTTGGATTCTTGTCTCTCTCTATGGTGATGGAATGTTCTTGGTAGATAAGCGTTTATCTTGCTATTTTCTTGGAATTGGTAAGGAATTTCTACATATTGTTGGTGTTTATTTATTGTTTCATGGTTATTATTTTATATACCCTTGGATGAGTATAAGGGAATACACCCTCCACCAAGATTCATCATAATTGTTATTGGATAAGCTATTGGAAAAGGTTGCTAGGAGGAGTAAAAGGGCTTACACCCTCCTAGATTTTCCTTGTTAGATTTACTTGCTCTAGGGAGTAAAAGGGATTACACACATAGAGAAGTAGTAGATATAAACTTACACAAGAAGACTCCATAACCCGTTGATAAGGCACTAATATTAATTTTCATTGGAGAAATAAAATCACTGCATTGGTATACGTGAAATTGAGAGATATTGTATTTGTTCAAGTTGGTTTATTTTCTTAGTGTCATAAGATTGCTTGTTCCGCAAGGGAATCTAGTTTATCCAATTAATTATATTGTTGTATTCAAATTAATGCTACAGCCATTAGTTCTGCAACAAAACACTTTTAAAACTCTCTCTTTACTCACTAATCTACCATTGAAATTTGCTTGGAAGCTGCCATATTTAATCTACTTGTCATTTACTATCTTTTGGGTGAATTGTTTGCTGATTTTAGTAGTTAGATTTTGCTTCTGTAACATTTGTTTTCTACAGCCACTTGGATGTTACAATAATTTAGTGATAACACCTAACAAACAACCCTAATTTCCATTAAAGTCTTGTGTTATTCAGTGGAATTTAAACTAGACATTGCTAGCTTAGTTTCTAATATATTTTACTTGACTTTTGAAAACATATTTTGCATTCATTTTCTAATTTACTTTGCTGATATAAATCTGACATACTGCTTCAATTTAGGACATAAACCTTCCCTTGCTTGTCCCCTTGGTTATCTGGCTTGTATCTCGATCAATTGTCTTGTCTCAGACAGGTTTAACGTTGTCTTGAAGGTACATAACAATTTGGAAACCTCCCTTCATCAACAAGAATCTTTTCCAAGACTTTTTCCACTTCCAAACTTGACCTATAGGGGATTCATTGGTAATTCTACCACTTTTCATCTCAATCCCCCTAGTGTCACCAGGATTCTCCCCTTGTGGTGACTTATCATCATTAAAGTGAGGGAAGTAACTATATAAGTTGACAGTGGGTAGCTACTTTCATAGTTTTCTCACTCTTGTGGATTGGGTCAGGCTTTTCCCAACCTACAATTTGTGTGATAAAGTTTTGGTGTCATTTTTGGGGAGGATTTTAAATTCTCTTCGTGCCCTAACAACACTTTGGAAATATTTGATTCCAAATCATTTACCCCTAGCTTTCCTGGAGAATCCACTTGAGGAAAGTTCCCTTTCCTTGTTGTTGAGATATTCATAAATCTAATCTGGCAACTCCACCATCCCATAACCCATCATGACACATACTTGGTGGATGGACTATCCTATCCCCCCATGTTCTCCTAAATTTCCTAAAACCGTACCTAAAATTCCTAATCCCTTACCTTGTTCTACCTCCCTAAGTCCTTTACCTTAATCCTTGCATTGTTCGACATGAACTCTCCATAAACAGTGGGTCAAGGATGCATACAAGCCTTTAGACTTGAAAAAGATTCCCAGATCACCTCATAAGATCCTAAAGGGTTTCAAGGAATGTCTTCCCACCTTTTCAGGAGAGGACTCAAATATGCCCGAAAATCATTTGGATTCCTTTCTCATTTATTTTTAACCTTATGACCAATATGAATATGTACTGATGATACTTTTCTCGTATTCTCTCATAGGGAAGGCTAAATAGTGGTATAATAATATTTCACCGAGGGCAATTACCAATTGGGATGTATTTGAAAATATTTTCATTAAGAGATTCTTAAGATGAAAAGATTTCATATCCCTTTATGATCAACTTTATCAGTGCAAGAGGAAACCGAGGGAAAGCATACATTCTTTTAATGACCGATTCAACACTCTTGTAAAAATCTTTCCCCAAAATTACGAGCCTACTCAAAATATTTTCCTCAAGTTTTAAATGTCGACCATAAATTTCCCTTGTGGCTTTATAATAGGAGAATCACCCTTCTACCTTGATTGAATCCCAAGAAAGGGCATGCAAAATGCATGAAAAATTAACTTCCTCTTTCCATAAAGATGAGGACTGCCTTGAAGAGGTCATACAAATAAATCAAGTTACTAACTTTATCACTTCTCCTCCTGACTTTCTCCATGTCACCAAGGCCTACTTGTGTAAGGAGAAAAGAGAAGTTGTCGACAAGGTTGTTGGTCAAATAACAATTTTTTTGAGAAAGGGGGAGGGTCCAAAATCTAGAATAATGTCTCCCCCTATGGAAGAAAGGCTAGAAACTGAGAAAACCCTAGCAACAAAAAAAGAAGAAGAGAGTTTATTGAAGTATGTTAAGGAGATTTTGTCTCCACCTCATAAGAAAAAAGAACCTCTCACCTTTAAAAGTGGATCAGAAGAGGCCATCACAAGAGATGAAACCCATAAAGGGATTACTATAGAACTAGTCCAAGACTGCGTTTATTCATCCCATTAAGTTCTCGACGAAGGAATCAACAACACAATATCTTGGAAAAATCTGTGTTTCAATATGAGGAAAAATGGATGGATGTTGGGGTTTGGATTTTGATGGTGCACACTCAAGTTCATGGTCAGACACTAGGGTGGTCTTGATATCACCAGATAAAGAGGCTACCCTTTTCTCATACAGACTTGAGTTTAATTGCACTAACAACATAGTCGAGTATGAAGCCCTCGTTTTGAGTTTGAACCTAGCTATTGATATGAACATCAAATACTTGCATGTAAGAGGGGACTCATATTTGATTTTCTCACAAATAAATATAGAGATGTTGTTTGGGATTCCATGAAATTTTTTGATGACTTTTCAATTGAAGCTATCCCTAGAGAAGATAATCATCTAGCAGTCAACCTTGCAGTATCCACTTCTACTTTGCAAAATTTCAAAGAAATTGGTCTCTACAAAGTGGAAGTAAAATTCAGGTCCTCAATAACTAACAAATTAGAGCACTAGCAGGTCTTTGATAATGACCACCAAATCTTATGATTTCTCCAAAATGAGGGTGAATTCTCGGAAGCTCATATAAACCTTTTGGCCAAATAATAAAACATTGAGATAATAGATCTACCTCACGAACCTTTACCTAAGGGTATCATCCCCTTAGAAAGGATGTTTGATCAAAATGACATGTATAAGGGGAAGACATCAAGAAAAATTAACAATGAATTTGTTGAGTTCAATATTAGCACCAATGAATCCTAGAAAATGGTTAAGTTTGGGAAGGGAACAACCTGCAATGAAAGGGAAAATTTGATAGCTCTCATAAGGGAATTTAAGGATATTTTTGCTTGGTGACATGAAGATCTGAAATCTTACTAGGAAGATGTTATACAACATGCCAATCCCCCTAAAGGAAGGTGTAAAGGCTTTCAGGAAGAATCTCATGAAAATTAATCCAAAAGTTTCACTGAAAGTCCAAAAGGAGTTGTAAAATATGGTCGAGGTAGGGATAATTGAGCCTATCAGATATTCATCCCGGGTATCCAATCCCATGGTTTTCTGAAAGAATACTGGTGATATCAAGAAATGTGTCGATTTCAGAAACTTGAAACAAGCATCACTTAAGGATAAGTACCCCCTGCCAAACTTGGAGTACCTTTTTCAAAGGGTCACCGGAGCATAAATGATGTCCATGCTTGATGGATTTTCAGGATATAACTAGGTGTTGGTAAAGTAGGATGACCAACTTAAAACCGCTTTCACTACTCTTTGGGGAACTTATAAGTATTTAAGAATGCCTTTCGGATTAACCAACACAAGAGACACCTTTTAGCATGCCATGGATTATGCTTTCAGGGATTTAATCGAAAAATCATAGAAATCTACCAAGATGACTTGACTTCTATCTCCAAGAAAAGAACTCAACATATCCAAAACTTGAGGATGATTTTTCAAAGGTGCAGAGAGTATGGTATTTCTCTTAATCCCAAGAAATCAATTTTTGTTGTCTATAAAGGGAAGTTATTGGGACATATCATTTATAAGGATGGAATCTCAATGGATCCTTCTAGAATTGAATCCATAGAGAATATCCCTCTCCCTAAAGATAAGAGGTCCTTACAATATTTCTTTGGTAAGATCAACTTCATAAGAAGGTTCATCCCGAATTTCACTGAAATTGTGAAGCCTTTAAATCATTTGTTAAACAAGGACACCCATTTTGAGTGGGGTGACGATGGCAAGAAGGCCTTTCAACACATAAAATAGGCAATAACTATTGCGCCTGTATTAATAAGCCCAATTTTTTTCTAAATATTTCATCATTTTCTCCTTTGCTTCAAAAGATACCATTGCAGGAGTTCTTTTGTAGAAAAAATATCAAGGAGATGAACAACTGATTTCTTTCATGAGAAAATACCTCAGAGACTTAGAACTAAACTATACCATTACAGAAAAGCAAGCATATTCCCTTGTCAAATCCCTCAATCACTTTAGAACATACGTAGGGTATAACAAGATTACAGATTTCATCCCTTACCTAGCTGTAAAGGATGTCTTATCGCAACAAGATAGTCACAGATCAAGAGGAAAATGGGTCTCAAAAATATAAGAATATGACTTGGAGATTAAGCCATCCAAGATAATCAAAGGCCAACTGTTAGCCAATATGCTTACAGAAAGAAATCAAGAAGCTATTGAAGTGGGAGAAAAAGAGCAGATCAATGTTGTCATAAGTGAAATTGAGGATGACGAATGGTACTCAAACGTTATTTACTATTTGAAAAATCTTACTTGTCCTGATCATTCAGTCAATCATTAAAGAAGAACTCTAAGGATCAAAGCTATGAATTATTTTCTGACACAAGATGGTCTTGGATGGAGAAATCATGATGGGTAATTCTCATATGTGTGAATAAGGAAGAAGAAGATAAGTTGGTTGCAGAATTTCACTAAGGGTATTATGGAGGTCATTTTGCTACCCACACCATTGCTCATAAAATTTTGAAGGGAAGGTTATTATTGACCCACTATCTTCTCTGAAACACATAGATGTGTCATATCTTGTCAACCATGTCAATTATTCATTGGAAAACACTGCCTCCCTTACCTCTGTTGGCACAGGGGCAGACCCAGGGTTCAACTCCAAGAGCGCACCAACAAGCCCTAACTACTGGCCCTTTCAGCAACACCTATGAAGCAGATGCAGTCTCACCCAAAGAAGTTATGAGGGGGTTGTAGGACAAATATTTCTACAACCAAGGGGAATATCAAGTGGATCTAATATAAGAACAACATAACATTCATATATCACTTATCAGCTAGGATCTACTCTGCACATCTACTTATCAGATCTAAACAATAATGCAATCACAATATACCAATGATAGAGACAGAATGCCAATCACACACAACACAAAATATACGTGGTTCACCCTCTCTCTAGGGATACGTCCACAAAACTGTGCTTTATAATATATTAAGACGAAAAATATAGTTCTTGTTTGCGCTCTTAGCTAGTAGATCCTGTTTCTTCTCCTCTCTTTCTCTCCCCTCCCTGCGCACCCAGTTGCAGGGTTGATCTTCACACCCAACTGAAGATATTACAATACCAGAAGGCTCTCACACTTAGCACTTCTCTCTCACATAACAACAATCACCCTTAACATCAATACAACTATACCCAACAATACCGTACCAACCCAAACTAGGTCCTCATGACCTTTATTTATACATTACAATAGCTCACCGACATCCTTAGGTCGAAACCTAGGTGTCCAAAACCCTAGATACCAAAACCCTAGGTGTCTAAAATCCTAGGTCAGCTTGACCCATATTTTCAGGGCTTCGCCAACTTGTCTTTCCTTTCTTCTCGCGTGGTGCTCAAAAGCTTCTAACGGTGGATTTTTCCACTTGCTGAGTTGTCCATGATCCTTCTTCCTTTCTGACCCATCATCCTCGATCTCCTTGTCCAACGGCTTGCTTCGCTCCATTTTTTCTGCTCTTTTGCTTACTTCAACCCAGTAACCGTCACTATGTCTTCCGCAAAGTTCACATTTTCCTTTTTCTTCCTTGTTATTCGCTTGATTCCATAACCAAGGGCCAACAGGCCCCCAACACTCATATGTGACTCATCTTGAGGCACTTCAGACCTGATCCTTTTGTTTTACTTTGACTTCTGACTGCGCAGTGCAACCTCTTCTTTTTTCTCTATGCCTCCTTTTCCTCCTTGTGCAGACTGTCTTTTCTATTTCTGGTACCCAATTTCAACTGCACCTGGTACCTAGACCCTTGTCTTCTTGCGTTTACTAAGAACTGTGGGGTAGCTGGTTGTCATAGTACAATTTCAACCGACTCCCATTCACTAATCCTTCCTTCCACTCCCCATTCAGAGTCTTCAATTGTGCAGCTCCTCCCTCTGTAACATAAGCGATCTCATATGGCCCTAGCCAATGCATTCTGAACTTCCCAGGATGTTTGATGAACTTACTGCCATATATCAGGACTAGATCACCTTGTTTAAATGCCTTCTTCTTGATGTTCCTGTCATGATATGCCTTCTCTATTACCTTTTGAACCTACTGATGGAATCCTGCAATAAATCTGTGTTCCTCCAATTCAACCAACTATGCAAGCCTCTCTTGAACAATGCTAGGGTCATCCATATATGTAAAGGAAACAATTCTTAGGCTTGGTACCAGATATTCCATTGGAACAATCCCTGCTTCCAACATTCTGTCGAGCTCAATTTTCACTTTTTCCTTATATTTAGGGTTCAGTCTGTATGGTCTCTGCTTGACTGGTCTAGCATCTGGCTTTAAAGGAATCCTCATCTCACCCATAGGCCCTTTAATGCCCTTCATATCAGTGAACTTGGTTGGAAACAAGTTCTGATATTCATGCAGTAACTCTGTAATTTTGTCAATGGTAGTAGCATCCTAATAATCTCCGACATTAGCAAGCTTCGGGGTGTGTACTGTTCCACTATTGACCTTCTTAATCTTTATTGGCTGTTCAATAAATGGTAACTCAACTCCTGGTCCTTCTACATCTCTCTGGCCTTCTGTTTCTGTGATGTTTACCTTCCTCGAATCATCGTCTTCATCAACATTGATGTTGTTACAACCTTGTAATTTCTGGAGAGGCGCAGCCCATTCATCCTCTTATTGTTCCAAAGGAAGGCTAGATGCCTCCTTAAATACTTTCTGTCTCACAATATGTAATGCTTGATCTACTGAAGGATATTGAATTTCAAATAAGAATATAGTTACAAAATTCTAAGTCATACCTTTCCAATCTATAGTGATGAGGCACAACTTTGCTTGAAGGTACCAGTTGATAGGTTTTGTGTCCAGTGTGTTGATGAATTTGTGTACCCATTGTTCTTGAGGGACGTTGCTCCAAGCTTCCTCACAGCTTCGCACATGGTCCTTTGGGCAACTTCGACCTGTGTATTGAACTTCACAGCCTTCCACTTGTGCTAAGAACCGCGCTGTCATCAAGGTACGACACTGTATCCAATCCATAATGTTACTTTTGTGTGCCCCCCACCATTTTGCTAGGGTTTATCTTAGGGTCTCATCCATCGCCAATAGTCTTTTTTGCATTGGTACATTCTCTTCAAAGTCCGACAAGAAGGTTTCTAAAGGATTTATACTATCAAAGGTGGGTAAGTTACTTACTGTTGTGTCGATCCAATGAATTTATTTGGTTAGTCTAGCACATCTTCTTGTAGATACTTCATACATTTTATTCTATCAATTCTCTAGTTCTTCTTATGAGTCTGATGAGCATACACTGTCACTTCCCCAACGTAAGTTTCCATCAACTGTGGGATTAATGTAATCCTGTTGTCTGACTGTTAATTTGTACATGTTTTCTAGTTCGTATGCGTAGTCTTCTTCTCTGATGGGCTCTGTGTATCGCTGACCTTCATATGGATCTAAGGGTGCAATGACCCTAAGGCTGTCTTTTTCAAAATTCATATGTATCTTCTTTAAATCAACCACAATGGAATTATTGAAGGCTCAATCAATTCCTAACAGCGCAGGGTAAGGGCAACTGTCATCAACTATCTCAATTACCTCAAAATCTGCAAATATTCTTACTCCATCGTTGTCCACAGGGGCATGTTTCAGTCTACCAAATGGACTTACATATTGCTGGTTGGACATCCTAAGCCTGATAGGAGAATAGATCAACTTCGATTTTCCCATCAGTGCCCAGGTTTGCTTCGTCATGACATTGACCTCTGACCCTAAGTCGATGACTACATAATCTATATCATATTCGCCTATTTGAGCATTCAAATGTAATTCCTTATTGGTCCTTCTCTTCTTACCAATTTAGTGTACTACCCTATTCAGTAAGGGGTCTATCTTTCCTAGCTCATATTGTCTAACTAAATTTTTTAACTCTTGTACAATGCTCTCATCCTCAATCAACTTAATACAAGTATATAGGAATTCCATGAGCTTGCTCACCTCTTTTTCTTCTTTTGGTGAAGCAGATTGATCAAATGCCAGAGGCATTCCATATTCTCTCACTTCTGGTATTGTCTTCGATGAGGAACCTTGTTCTCCTCTGAATTCTTTTCTTTCCTCCTCGAACATTTATCTTTCTTTCTTTGCATTAAACATTTGTGTCTTCTCTGTAGCTTTCATGATTCCTGAGTCTTCGGTAATATTTCCTTGGGTTAGTCTGTCTTCTCCTGTAACAATGCCTCCTATGGTTATAATAGCCACTCTAGGGTCTTCTCCGCGAGGTTCAACATATATCAGTTGCACTTGTGGGTTCTGCTGAGGTCCTCGTCTTTCCTGAAGCTTAGCTAGCAGCACAAGACACTCTTCTATTATATGTTCAAATGAGCTACAGTAGCTGCAAGTAGTACAAGGGTTATCGAAATCCCTTGCGAGGTGTCCTAGTTGTGCACAGTTATAATAGATTATCTATCCTTGGCCTCGACCCATTCCTCCTCCTCCTCCTCTTCCTCTGAATCCACCGCGAGGATTGAAGTTTCCTCTCCCAGGGGAGTTGTACTGCGTAAAGTTTCCTTCTTGTTGTGCTTCGCCTTGAATCTTGTATATGTCTCTTGACCTTTTATGCATGAGATCATAAGCCCTACAATCCCTATCATCATGTCCCATATACTTACAGAACGTGCAATACAAATTTGTTGGTGTTTGAACATACTTTTTCATGTAATAGCACTCCCCAGGGCGATACCTGTTTCTGCATACCTCGCACTGGGGTAAAGTGACTTGCTTCAAGGGGATCAGGGATCTAGAGGCCAAGTATTCATGGAATAGAGGGAAGTGCTCCTTGTCATGGCCTTCTGATATTCATTTGACACACCAAATGTCTTCTCTTTTATATTTTCCCTTGTCTTTCTTCATATATTCGACCTGTAGAGACAAACTAGTTAGCTGACTCAAGATCTAACTCATACCTGAACTGGATTCTCCCATAGGGGTTGATTATAACTTCATGGTGATATCCAACACCTCCGACTGTGAAGCAATCTCTATTGCATCAAAGGAAATCTGATGTGTGGTAAGAGGGAAGCAATGAACCATTCTTTGTTATGTTCATCTGGGATCTGAAAAGTGAATAGGCCTGTTAAGGTTTTGAATCTATGATCGAATTCCCAAACAGGTTCACCCACCTTTTGCTTGATCTCCTTCAGTTCTGTAATACACTGTGACTCCGACTTGGGTTTCTTGAACTCTACAATAATTTCATTCTTAATCTGATTTAGTGGCTTAGGCTGTGCAAGTCCTTGAACAAGCTTCATGTACCAACTCAGTGCGCGATCCCTTAGAGTGGTACTAAAATGGGTTCTTTTGACAGCTCCGTCCGTGATATTTTTAATATTCCATACAACTTCACATAGGAACCAGTGTTGGTAAGGATCTTCAAATCCATCTCCCCTAAAGATAGAGAGTCTCATCTCATCTGCCATAGATCTTCCTAGGGTCCCTGACTGAGTATGTGGTGGATTACTAGTGACATTGCTGTAGGTACTCTGGTGGCTAGGATTACTCTGATTGCTTAATGCTACTAAATAAACAGGAGGGATAACAATACTTACTTCAATGGTCTGTGCAGTTCTTGAAGTTTCATGTTCTCCCCAACGAAGCTCTTTATCTTTCCCTTCCTCTATCCCAATAGGTTTTGAATGCTCCTCATCTGTCAGATCTACCTCTTCTCCACTATAGAAACCTTCTTCGTCGTAGTTCTTCTTGAACGGGTTTGCAAGGTGGACTTCTATGAACACTCTCCCACTGCGTGTATGTACAACTTCTGTGTTGCTGTCGCTGTCCGAATTCTTGAACATTAGCCTTTCTAGATCTGACCAATCTACTGTATCTTCAATATTTTCTTCTCATGCAATAACATCTTGAGTCTCAACTTCAGGAGTTGTAAAAATTTCCTCTAGGTCCCTTAAATAAATATCGCTCAGCTTGGCTATATGACTCTACTCTGTCAACAACAAACTCTGTGATGTACCCTCCAATGGTGCTATCAAACTAGTGATCTACTGCTCGTGATACGGTGTTATCAACTCTTTTGACCTTCTTGATCAACTCCGACGTCCAAACCACAGGAGGTCTAGATCGGATCTCAAACTAGGTATCTGCTAATCTAGCTAGCCACTCGTATAGATCCTGATGGATTCCCCCAAAGATTTTTTTTTGTATATTAGTGAAGATATATTTCTCCAACCAATCCTCTGTACTAATATTAGGGTTCTTGTTCTGGGCTTCAAAGAAGTCTTTTTCTTGATCCTCTATCCACTTTTGAGTCTCTGTCTTTGATGGGAACCACCTTGATATTCCCTCAAGAAGATTCTTTTCCCATAAACGAAACCATTTGTTGGCACAGGGGCATACCCAAGGTTTAGCTCCAAGAGCGCACCAACAAGCCCTAACTACTGGCCCTTTCGACAACACCTACGAAGCAAATGCAGTCTCACTCGAAGTAGTTATGAGGAGGTTGTAGGACATATATGTCTACAACCAAGGGGAATATCAAGTGGATCTAATATAATAACAACACAACATTCATATATCACTAATCAACTAGGATCTACTCTGCACATCTACTTATCAGATCTAAATAGTAATGCAATCACAATATATCAATGACAGAGACAGAATTCCAATCACACACAACATAAAATATACGTGGTTCACCCTCTCTCTTGTCTACGCTCTTAGCTAGCAGATGCTCTTTCTTCTTCTCTCTTTCTCTCCCCTCTCTGCACACCCAGCTGCAGGGTCGATCTTAGCACCCAACTGAAGATCTTGCAATACCAGAAGGATATCACACTTAACACTTCTATCTGACACAAAAATAATCACTCTTAACATCAATACAAATATACCCAACAATACCGTACCAAACCAAACTAGTTCCTCATGACCTTTATTTATACATTACAATATCTCACCGACATCCTTAGGCCTAAACCTAGGTGTCCAAAATCCTAGATACCAAAACCCTATGTGTCTAAAACCCTAGGTCAACTTGACCATTATTTTTAGGGCTTCACCAACCTATCTTTCCTTTCTTCTCACGCGGTGCTCCAAAGCATCTAACGGTGGATTTTTCCACTTGCCGAGATATCCACAATCCTTCTTCCTTGCTAATCCGTCATCCTCGATCTCCTCGTCCAACAACGTGCTTCGTTCCATCTTTTCTTCTCTTTTTGTCACTTCGACCCAGTAAAAATCATTGTGTCTTCCCCGAAGTTCACATTTTCCTTTTTCTTCTTTGTTCTTCGCTTTCTTCCATAACCAAGGGCCAACATCCTCCCTCTTAAACCAATGGTTGTAGAGGCACCTTTCCAACAATGGGGGTTATATTTCATTGTTGAGTTTAAATAAAACTATAGCAATGGTTACCGATGGGTTTTGACCGCCACAGACTATTTCACTTGATGAGTGGAAGCCATTCCAACAAATAAGGCAACAAAATAAGTAGTAATGAATTTCCTCGAGGAAAGGATTATCACTAGATTCAGTGTTCCTACCAAGATTACCACTGACAATGCCAAGGATTTAAACTCAATGGCACTCAACAATTTCTTTTTGAAATATCGGATGGAAAAATCAAGCATGCCCTTTGGGAAGAACACACAACTACTAAAACATCTACCGGGAAAACCCCTTTTGAATTAGTTTATGGGATGGAAGAACAATTTCCTATAAACCTCCAAATTCCAACCTTGCAATTGACCCAACACTTCACCACATATAAAGAGAAATTATAAGGAAGGATTGATCAACTCATGGAATTGGATGAAATTAGAAGAATGGATTTCGATCAAATGGTAAAAAACCATGATAAATTCAAGGGAACCTTTGATCGCAAAGTGAGACCAAGATAATTCAAGCAAGGATATTTGGTTCTTATGTGGGATAAAATAAAGGAGAAACCTATAATGCATCAAAAGTTTGAAAACTTATGGTTAGGGCCTTACAAGATAGAGGAAAGATTTTGATTGGATTATTTTTATTTGACTACTGTAGAAGGGAGGAGGATGCCATTGCTGGTAAATGCATACCTCCTCAAGCATTACTTTCCAGGTGGAACTTGACTTCTTCAGGGCCGAGGCCCTAGGTAAGTAGGTAGGTAATCTTTCTTTCTTGCATTTTCATTTTGCTTGCTCATGGTAGCTTAGTTGCATCTCATTTTCACTTTTCATTTTTCTTTACTTGCATCATTGATTTATATCATTTTCTTTCATCATAATACATGCTAGTTTAAGAAATTAAAAAAAAAATGAAAATTTTTATTTTTTAAGATTAGTTATCAATTTTGAGTTTTGGAATTTTTTATCATATGAACAAAGGGTGAGTGAGCCACCCTGGATTTCACAGTTTGTTGTTTTCATGTGTGTAGGAACTGGTCTTACCAGGATATACTTCATTTCTCATGAACTCTACATCAAGCACATGTCCCCAAGTAGGATCCACATTCTATCCCCCATTTTTAGTGATAACTAAGGCGATGATGTCTCGAGGCTCTTAGGTTGCAGACATGGAGTACTGAGAGATAGACCAACAGGCAGATCCTCACATCACACCACCCATCACCATGAGATCAATGGTTGCACCATTCACCACACCAACTTGGCTCACACAGGAAGACATGTCTTGCTCCATGAGATAATGAGTCCAACATTGTGGTAAGTGTCATTTTAGTAAATGAAGCATTTGAATATGTTGCAAAGGGTACTTCCTTGATTTTGAAAAATTTTGTTTGGAAATTATGCTCTTTTCCCTATTTCACCTTGGTTGTTGACATTGTGTCCTAGTAAGTGGTCACCCTTAGGGAAAGGGTTTCTATTGGGGAGTCTTCTTGATGAGTCATCATACCACTCCCACACACACTTGCCACTTTTCATGTTTCTTTCTCTTCATTTCCTCATCTTTTGGGTTTTTGAGCCACATTGAACCAAGAAGGGCTTGTACCTATTTTCATGGGAAGAAGGGGTTGAAGTTACAGAGGCTTGTAGCTGGAAAAAGATAAAATCCAATCATAAACCTTCCATATGCTCGCCAATGGATCTTTATAACAATGAAATGTTTCTCACAAAAAATTGATGGGGCCTGTAAAATAAATAACTAATTAAACATGCCAACAAGGGTAGAGCATGTGTGGGCAATGTTTTTCATGCTTAGGTAGAAGTACCACACATCATATTCAACTTGGGGAAGCACAGTGTGACCGGGGTAGAGTTAAGGTGGGAAATGTTTTTCATGCTTAGATAGAAGTACCAATTTATCTTCAACCTGGGAACACTCTAATAAATCAAATAGAAAAAGGGCTTGGAAAAATCATGCATCACAGACAAAGGGAAACACACCCTCTACAAAGGCACCCATGAAAGAGACAATACGAGCCCTTGTATGTCAAGAAACCTCATGCCCAAAAGTTTTACCCCCATCCACCTCATACTCTTCACATGAATTAGAGAGGGACCACCAGGGAAACACTCCTTAACTTGGGGAATGATTCACCCAATAGGTCACCTCGACAACCCTCCCATACCTAAATTTTGCAAGTTGCCTAAGGTCTTTGAGCATTTGTTTATTTTGAGAGGGGTTATTTGATGCACTTGTTCGTGTCATTATTTTATTATATATGGCTTACTTGACATGATGTTTGTGACTTGTGAGCCCTTGGAGGGATGATTTTCTTGTTTTTGCAGGGCCTTTGCAGGTGGAAATACACTTTGTAGAGGCACAAGGTCACTTGGACCTTCACTTGGGGCATGGAGCCCACATGATAGATGTTGCTCCCCCTCTACTTGGACAATTGGATGAGGAACGTTGCCTTTAGAGGCATGGTATGGCACCTGTACGAAGAAGATCTAGCCCCCTATTGCCCAACGTTCGACCTCAAAGGCTCAAAACATCACCTTTAGGGTATGACGTCACTCTTGGGGCTAGGGTTTGGTGATGGTGGTGATGATTTGATGATGACATGGAATGGTTGATGGACTAGAGTGCTTGTTAAGGTGGCACATTGCCTTTGGAGTCCCAATGTCTCCCTCAACAACTCAACGACTTGGTCAAAATGCCAAAACGTCACCCCTAAAGGGCATGCCATCATCATCTAGGTATTATTTTAATTGTAATTGTAATTTTTGATTTGTAAAGGGAAAATTAGATGATTTCAACTTCCCTAATTGTGTTTTACCCTAAAGATAAGTGGAAAAACTAATTTTGAAGGTCTTGCATAAAAGGAGACCTAATTATTTTCATTTTAGATATAGGATCTCACTTGAGAATCACATACTTTGTGGATGAAATTTTTTCCCTCTTTGGGAAAATCACATATCTCTCTCTTTGATGTTATTTGGATGCTAAACACTTGACTTTGGAGCTAAAGTGGTGCACTATCTCTTGGATGCTTGTCTCTTTCTATAGTGATGGAATGTTCTTGGTAGATAAGGGTTTATCTTGTTATTTTCTTGGAATTGGTAAGGAATTTCTACATATTGTTGGTGTTTCTTTCTCGTTTCATGGTTATTCATGTCTAGATCCTTGGAGGAGTATAAGGGAATACACCCTCCACCAAGATTCATCATAATTGTTATTGGATAAGATATTGCAAAAGGTTGCTAGGAGGAGTAAAAGGGCTTACACCCTCCTAGATTTACCTTGTTATATTTACTTGCTCTAGGGAGTAAAAGGGCTTACACCCCTAGAGAAGTAGTATATATAAACTTACAGAAGAA
Source organism: Picea engelmannii (assembly GCA_009831015.1). Classification (NCBI taxonomy): domain Eukaryota; kingdom Viridiplantae; phylum Streptophyta; class Pinopsida; order Pinales; family Pinaceae; genus Picea; species Picea engelmannii. The sequence goes on along the minus strand of ML816664.1, from coordinate 84,082 downwards.
GACTTCATAACCCGTTGACAAGGCACTAATATTAATTTGCATTGGAGAAATAAAATCATTGCATTGGTATACATGAAATTGAGAGATACTGTATTTTTTCAAGTTGGATTATTTTCTTAGTGTCATAAGCATGCATGTGCCCTAAGGGTGTATAGTTTATCCAAGGAATTCTCTTGTTGTAATAAAATTAATGCTACAAACATTAGGTCTGTGTAAGAAACCCGATCCCTAAGTACCCTTTCTAGGGATGGGGCATCAAAATTTTGCTTACTCTAATCATGTTTTCGAGGTCTTCCTCCTTCTTCGACTCACCCGTGGATTTTTAACGACTTTTATCGGGATCTAATCTAACCTATGGTTTGTAAGTTATGGCATCCTGGAGTTCTTCAGGCATCATTAGTTGACGGCCACATGGCACCCACATGGCTCCACCTCATTAATACCATCCTCAGGTTCCTACCTGCTGTAGGGAAGTTCCATCCACCGTCCAATCCAACGGTGGGACTTAATCCTCATCTTACACATAGGTTGGAGGAGAATTCAACGTTCGATACTTCGATGTTGAATGCCCCTTTTTCTTATTGTATGCATGTTCTCCGGAGTCCCGAATTCTCAAACTTTTGAAGACTCGAAATCTCTCCACGTGCTCTGACCTTAGGGATTTTGAACTTACCCATGACACTGCATCCCAAACCCTCGAAGTCCCGAATTCCCAGACATCCAAAGTCCAGAAATATCTCCATGTGGCTACGGCCTTTAGGCCTCTTAACTTACCCATGGTGCTGCATCCCAAACCCCCGAAATCTCTCCATGTGGCTCTGGACTTTGGGCCTTTCAACTTATCCACAAGGCTGCATCCCAAACCACCAGAGTCCCAGGCTCTTGAAGGGTCCACTATAATATCCCTAGGCTGAACCCAATTGTAATGTAAATGTAAATGTACTTAAGTTGGTGAGTTGTTTTGATATCACATTTTGTATGCACCTTCATGGCATAGTGCGTGCATGTACTGCGCAGTAAAATGAGGAAGTGTGCACATTATTGGATACCATGCGCAACAACTTAAGTGCACACGATTTTGAGGCCAGGAAGCCTTTGTGTATATGATGTGTTTTATAGGCTGGTGAGCCAGTTCTTATAAGCTAGGATGCTTATGTTTTGATTAGGCTTGAGAGCCTAGATGTTAAAGGCCAGTTTGCCTATTTTTGTATATGTATCATAATTAATATAAAATACATTGCTATGCGCAGACCGACCACGATAAAAGAGATGGGGGACTAAACTGCAATAGTTAGGGAAAGGGAGGGGCCTAAAGGTTAAGGAAAAGGGGTAATCTAGGGAGCTTAAGACAAAAAGGAATATTATATTAATATTTCTTAAATCATAAAGTATGGATAATTATTTTATCCTAAGTTCTAAAGTGGGGGAAAAGTGGGGCCAAAGTAGCCCCCAACATGAAAAGTGTCAAGTTGGGGACATGCATACATATTGTTGGGACTTAGTTCATTTTACCATCTTTTCAACCATTCTTCCCATCATTCAATCATCCAATCAATCATCCATGAGCATGCACACACCATTGAGTTATCCTTCGTATCTTCATGACTGTATCTGAAACTGTATCCATAGCCATTCTCTGTTCGTGTAGATGGTTATCTTGGGAGCTGGACTGAAGAAGCGGGTTGTCAGGCCCGTGGAATATTGAAGAGGCGGGTTGTTAGGCCTGTGAGAAATTTATCTCTAGGTGAGAGAATTTCTGGGAATTTATTTCCTGAAGGTGTTGAACTGCAACTACAGTACTCTGAGACTTCCTGTTCGGCCTATTGCTGAAGCCCAGAAAGGAAGTGGGGCAGCCGAAGGACTGTTGAGTAGAGAAGGGGCACACTTCCTGGGGTGGGATAGGCATGTGGGGAATGAGGGACTGTAGGTTGTTAGTTTGAGTTGTCACCTGAGACAAAGTCTTTCCTGTTGTCTATGAGCGTTTAGCTTGGTTAGGAATCCCTTTACCTGGGTGGAGTTTAGTCCCAGCTCAGGGGTGACTCACTGTTGAGAGTGATGAACAATGTGGTCTAAGGCTGGGAGGTTCATGGAAGGTCTACACACAGTTGGTGACATTCTCACCAAGATAAGTGCCAATTGTGTGATAAATTTACATGCTACATTGTTATTTACGTGCTTATTTTTATGGGTTATCATATGTGCGATTATAACTGTGTTTATTTTTATGGGTGTTTCCTGTATACGCTGCATGTATATGTTTACCATTATTTCAGTTTGAATCTGTGTATTTACAGATGTATTTGTATGTTTATTTTTTATATATAATGCTTCCACAAGAGTTCTGTGTGTATATATTTTAATTTCATGCAGTTCGAAAAATTTATGTGGCATAGCTCAGTTGGATACTAGGTTTGTTACAGTATGTTCCACAGTGAGAGAACGAAAGTGTTCTCTCGTGTAGTGTGGTCTGGCGTGGGTGGACAGGGACATTACAACATGGTATCAGAGATTCAGTTTTCAACACTGAGCCTGGATGGGCCAAGAAAGTTGAGTTGAAGCAAAATGTCACAGAGGATTTATTTCGAAGTGGCCAAATTTCAATTTGTAGAGTGTCCATGGTAAAAAGTAACAACAACTGGGAGAAATTGGGGAAAAACCCCAATTTCTGTTGTTAAATTCATGAGAAAATGGATAAATTTAGCCAAGTGGTGAGATATTATTGTTTTAATATCTGTTCTAGTGAATTCAGACCTGGAATTGATCAAATTTGAAGTTATAGAGAAGCCATAACAGTTGGAGCGAGATTAGTAATTAAAATTCTCAATTCGTGATTTGATTTTGGATAAATTCGTTCCAGAAATGTCAAACCACAATGATTTGTTGTTGCATAAGTTGAACTGGTGTTATCGAGGTGAAATGGAACAAATTTCATAATTGTAGAAACTCGATGGTAAATTTGGGAAAAAGTTAGGCAAAAGCCCCAATTTCTGCAGCGAAATTCACGAGGAATTGATGTGCATAAAAAATGAATGTGCGCAGGTGGGCGCACTAAAAATGCATTATGCGTAGTAAAAGCTTGAGATATGTAAGAATTGGGCACTACGTAGAAAAGTGTTAGCGTGAGGGTATGCGCACTAAAATTTGGTACTGTGTGGAAAAATAGTGGTGTGCTGGAGCGCGCACTAAATTTTGGGCGCCGCGCGGAAAAATGTTGGCGTGCGCGCTAAATATCGGTGCAGCGCAGAAAAATATTGGTGTACAGGACCACATGCTAAATTTAGCATTGCACGGTGTGTACAAACATAATAATGACATGCGTGGTGTGCGCAGTGTTGCCAGAGCGCAAAGGAGTTTTGTTGGTGTGCGCGCAATGTGGGTATATGTTGTCGCGTGATAGTTTAGTTAGTGGTGCACGCAAAGTTTTGTTGCACGGTGGAGACGTACTAAAATATGGCATGGTGCAACATGTAGAGTATAATGTGTGCGGAATATCAGCGCACGATACAAAAATTGCGCGCAACAGGTAATAGTGCAAGAACCAAAACTGTGCGCGGTGAATATTGGCGCGTGACACAAAAGTAGTGCGCAGTTATTGACGCGACATAGAAGTGATACACAATGGTTTTAAAGTGCATGAAGCATGATTTACCTTGTGTTGTTGCTGCACATAGTAAATATGGGTTACAGGTTGAATTTTTTGTGCGTAAATTCATTTGGAGGGTGAACAACAACAGAAAACCAACGATTTTCTGCAACGCTTTATATCATTTGAACGACATCTTTTTGCAACGTGTTTTTGAGGCCTTTAAGAGCATTTTTAGCAACGCAAAAACCACGAGAACAGAGTGTGTGAAGGAACACTTTGTCTTTTTAACTCAAATAAAAGAGCTCAGAGAGATATTTCTAATGGTGTAAGCCATTCGTCAAATGGAGCTTTTATGAGGAAGTTGCAACACAAACAATGAAGGGTAAATTTTAAGACCCAACTAACTTCAAAGAGCCATAACTTTCTGCTCCGGAATCAGATTGAGACGCAAGAGAAGTAAATGGAAAGATATTGAGCCATAGAAGACATTCCCAGAGCTCAATTAAATTTCTATGCATGTTAAAAGTGTTTAATATGGAAAATAAGGCACTTGTAGCATTCCAAACCAAAAACAAGAATTGGTCTAGAACTTCAGTAGAATGTAACTAGCAGCCAAGAACCCAGAAAAAAGGTGAAACTTGGAAAGATTGTCCATATTATGTATATGAAGAAACCCAATTGAGATCCTATGAAAAATCCAAAGGAGTAGGTGCAAAATGCATAATTACAATGCAAAGTTACGCCAAGTTGAAAAAATGAACATAAAAATTAATGGGCAAATTTCTAATAGCCATAACGTTTTGCTCGAGGCTCGGAATTGAGGATGGGAGTAGGCATTGGAAAGGTATTGGAAAGTGGAATATAAATATGCACCCATAAAATTGATCTGGGCATGAAAATTTCTATGAAATCAGAAGAAATAATTATGATATATATTTTGGAACCTTAATGGTTCATATTTTCATGAAATTGTTGAAATAGTTAGCCTCACAAAGTTTCGTTGGCTGCACATTTTGCAGAGTTAACAAAAAATAGATCAGATCAAGATCAACATAGATTCCATATGAATGGAAGAGGCATAGGGAACTTACATTCAGGAGGATGAGATCATATGGATGTTCATTTAGGCATTGAAGGAACAAACTCCAATGGACATGGAGAAGGAAGGGATGAAAACATGAATATGGAAGAGACCATTAAAAATTTGCAAAAGGATGTCCAAAGACATAAAGCTGATAATGAACGTCTTATGAAATCCAAGGAGTAGTAGGATGACTTCAACATGAAGTTATTGTAGATCTTGAACATAATAGAAAATAAATTCGACAAGGAGAGTGGCTCAAGAAAATCTGGAAGTCACAGGCCTCCTGATGAGAAAATAAGGGAAAGAAGTGTTAGCAGACATCACAATCACTCCCCAAGGAATTCCAATAAGAGATCACATAGAAGCTCAAGTCCATCCCCTGTCAGAAATCATAAGAGGTCTGGGGTGGATGAGCTATGAGGAGAAATGAACAAAATCAAACCTCCTACATTTGATGGTGAGCACAAGAAGGATGAGGATGTAGAAACATGGTTGTTGGGCATGAGAATGTATTTTCAATTGAATAATTATTCTTCTCATGCAGAAGGTAGAATTGCTATCTATCAACTGAAGGGAAAGACATCCATGTGGTGGGATCAGCTTGTGCAGGTGTAGCACATTAAAGAGAAAAGTGTTACTTGGAGAGAATTCAATAAGTATTTTGAGAAGAAATACTTGACTAAGAGATATTATGACAAGAAAATGAAAGAGTTATTTGAACTCAAGCTTGGAAGTATGATAATAGATGAATATGAAAGAAGTTTTCTAGAACTGCTGAAGTATGTCTCTTTCATCAAGGATGACATAGTTAAAATTCAAAGGTATTTGAGCGGATTTCCATCTATTGGCACAAGGGTAGACCTGGGGTTCAACGCTTACAACAACGCACCAAAAAAACCCTAACTATCGGCCCTTTCGGCAACACCTGCGAAGCAGATGAATTCTCACCTGAGGTAGAGGTAGGGGTGGTTGCAAGACTCAGGTGTCTGAAACCTTAGCTAGGACACAACTCTGTGATTTCAACACTTATAAATCACTTAGCATAGGTCATTCATCAATATACATTCCTTATTATACTTCGTATAAGGTACATAGGTTCGCAGCATTCACTTACATCTAAGATTCCAACACTTAGCAAGAGTAAAACAAATCAAATCCAGTAGATCAACACTAAGAATCTTCATATTTATCAGATCTAATATTCATTCACATCTCAGAAGCACAAATCAAGAATAGATCTATCCAATCTAATCTAAGAACTTAGAAATAAAAAACATCTAAGAAAAAGCACAAAGCAAAACACACAGTATTTGCGTGGTTCACCCCCACCCTGGGGTTACGTACAACAAATATTATTTTGTATTAGCTTCAATCAACCAGGTTACAACACAGATCTTATCAAAATCCTACTCCGCATAGGACAAGAGATCTGCGTGCACCTCGCCAAATCCTCCTTCCCTGAGTAGATCTAGCACATATCCTCCTTACAATCTGTGCACTCAACACTTACAATACTTGCACTCAACTCTGTAAGTTTATCACATAGATTAACTCTTAGCACTAAGCCACTACTAACTTCACTTTTGAGCCTCCTCTTATATAGCCTAGACTTCTACTTATACATTTACAAAAGTGGGCCTAAGCGTGGGTAAACCCACGGGCCGACATCCTAATCCCATTACATTAACCCCTAAAACCCAAAAAGGACCCAAAGTGGGCCGAGATCCCATGATCTCTTCTTCGTCTTGCATGCTTCCTTTGATAGGGTGTCGAAGTCCCAAAAATGGTCAAATATGACCAAGTATCTCCCAAAACTTGGTCAAGGGCCAACAAGCCCCCAACACTCACTTGTGACTCGTCTCGAGTCACTCAGGTCTGATCAGTTCTGCTTTGAATGCCTCGAGCTGCTTCGACCTACTGCATTGCAACTACTTCTTGCTCGGCAAACTCTTGGATGAGTGCGACATTCACCAACCCTTCTAGGCGTTGCTATGCTGAATTCATGACCTGTTCTAGCTTTGTTCCTTGGTTCTCGATATCTATGAATGGTTGACATGCCTTATCCTGCAAAGGTTGAAGTTGCTGAGTTACTTCCATTACCTTGCTCTGGATTATATGGATATTTTGTTGTGCTTTGCACTGCTCGTGATACCATTTCATTTTCTCTATGGGTGATAGGGCCTTTAGCTACACCTGTAGCTTTTCAGCTTGATGATTCACCTCCTGGAGTTGCGACTCCAATTTGTGCAATTCAAGATTCTCGGTTAGGTTCTCATGTATCTGCACACTTCTGTTACTTAATTGTTTGCATTCCTTAGTGAGTGTTTTAATCCTTTCTACTGTGCTTCGAGCAGTCATGTTTCACTAGTCGCACTCTTATTGCGGGGTACTTGGTATGGTCTGAAGCTATAATTCTACGACTCTTTGTTGAAGTCACTGGATAAATTCAACAAGCTTCATCACTTGGCATTCTAAGGGTTCTTCTGCTTTCTGCTCTAAGCCGATCACAGAGCGAAATGATTTCTTGACTACTTCTTCGATCCTGATCTGCTTCGTGATCAGTTTCTCCTTTTCTTTTTGAATCTTCGCTCTGTCTTCTTCCAATTTTGCTTGGAGAGTGTCCTTCTCTTATTGCGCAACTCAACGCTACTCGATGATTTCCTCCTGTGCTTGCTTGAAGGCCTGGGTGGCCTGTGTGGTTTCTTCTTGTGCTTTCCGAAGGTGTGCTTCGACTGTGGCAACAATCTATTGGAGTTGAACTGGTTCATATCCCTCTTTTGTTTTTACTTTTGGCAGGGACGTAGTGGAGACTGCGCGGCTAGATCGAAGTGCCTACTGCACTCCTTGGAGCTCGCTCTCAATTCTATTGTACATTGCCTCTTACTTGGCTTCCTGCTTTTCTATTATTTCCTCTATAGCTTCGTTCATAGTGGCGAGGAGGAAACTGAAGTCATCTGGGGTGAGCGTGGTCTTCATCTTGGTTACAGGGGTTCTAGGTTTCTTCTGGGAGGAAGGTTTTAGAGGTGAAACCTTCCCTTTCTTCGACGATTCCTCTTCGTCTTCTGGCCTCTGTTCGACTTCTTCATCATTACCTTCTTGCTCAGGTGAAATGGATGTGGTCCTTATAGATCTGCTGTCTATATCCTATATTTCCTCATCCTTCTTCATCTTCGTTGTTTTCTTCATATTACTAGGCCTAGGTGTATCCTGCATAGATTCTAGGCTGTCGATGTCAGACAATTATGTAGGTTCTGCTGAAATAAGGAGGTTTTCCAACCATTCCTTGGTGATTTCCTCCAGGTCTTCTTCTGTCAGCTTATAATAAGACTGTAACTGATATTTTTTCTCATCAACGCATGCTGTTAGGTAAATGAAGTGGTGGTCCACGCTGAACTTCATTAAGGGCCTAAACCTAAAGAGGGTATTTGGGGTTATCTGAGGCTCGGACTGGATGGCGCGATTCAATTGATTGTAGTAGGCGTGGAATATGACATTGGATTTCCATTGTTTTCTCATATCATTCGAGTACCATAAGGTACTAAACTTTGCGGCTAAGGGATCAAAAGGATCGAGGTCCGAGAAGGTTGCATTTTCCAGTAGCTCCCATGCAACGAAAGATATAAGTATCAAGAGCCAGCTAAAATGGAATTCATGTCCCTAATCCTAGGCTTCTCTGCAGTTGATCTCTAGTTGATTCACCAGGTACTTCACCCAGTTCATTTGTAGTCCCTTTGCTCACTTTCCCACGAGGTCAACAACAAAGCCGGATACTTGTGTGGGTCGATTCTTGTGAACGAGCTTCCCTATGATCAGCTGACATGCAAGGCACACTGCACCACTCTGAATAGAGGCTACCTTGTATCCTCGTGCTCCTTTCTCAACATTTCCATAAGCTTCTTTGATCTTCTGAGCAAGAGCGCGGTCCGTGGTATTTCCAGGATAGTAGTCATGGGGATCAGGGCCCTGCATGCTAAGACCTGTGATCCTATTGATCAATGTTGGATCAACTATGATGCAGTGGTTCAACCATAGGTATCCTCCGTGGTATCTCACTAGGAGTAGCTTAACATAGGCATTGACTTCTTGGTGACGTACGAAATGTGGGATCTTCATGACGTTCAGCAGAGTGAACTACGAGAGGTTCATAGTCCATTGTTGAGGGATGAGCTTCGAGTTCTTTCCCTTGGTTCTATTTAGGTACTTGTGTGGGGAAAGCATGATGTAGACTTTACGATCTCCTAGGTTGAAGTCACTAAACTTCAATGATGCAATCTTGTCTTGATCTATGCGGACTACACGTACCCCTTTTGGTAGGTATGCGGTGAGTAGAGTGTACTCGAAGTCTTTAGGCACACTATCTATGTTGATTGCACTGCTCAAAGGTGGTATGTAAGTAGGTAGGATGGATGAAACCAACCTCACATTGGCCATATCATATTTATATTTGGTTCTTCTTTCTGCGCTGGCTCGAGATGTTCCTGCTCAAGTAGTTGAAGGGGAGGCTTGCAGTCCTCTCATCGATGATGCCTGTAAACTTGTAGACAACCCTCATTCCAACATGACTCTTTTGTTTCCAAGGCTAACAAATACCTCTCTTGCATATTCTTCGGCTGCACTAAATTCATCAGACATACACGCTCGGAAAGAAAAAATAGTCGGGGTTCACAATGATCTCAGATATTGTACTAGGATGACCAACTAGATCGCAATGACCACTGTATACAACTGCTATTCTGCGGGCTTCTAATTCTCAGTTGGAAAAAGTGTTCTTCGTGCATGGCGTGCTGAACTAAATAAGAAATTCGGCAACAGTCTTCTTGCAATAGGCATGAAGCTTCCATTAACGTTGATCTGTCCGTTGTGGTGTGGTCCAACGGTCTAGTGATGATCCTTTAATGTTTTTTTGTCCATTCGGGGTGGAAGTCGAACATGTATATTGGTCCAATGACTATATTGCTTCGTCACATCGAAGTTCCATAGGTCACTGTTCTAATATCTTGGAAAAGCTCCCATTCTACAAGTTTTATTTCTGCGATGTTCTATCTGGAATATCCTGCAACTTTTCAATCTTTTCCATCTTCTTACTTAACTTTCTAGCTTTCTTTCCAGTGAGCTTCGTCTCAGTAAATATTTTCCCATTCTGGTTCCTATTTTTCTTAGATATAGTTCTTCGCATTGCTGAGGTTCTTTCTTAGGGTTCAAGTATAACATCTCTTCTTTATCTGAGATATAAACTTCAGTCTTCTGAGAGTCCTCTGGTGTTCTGATAACGTTGACATCTGGGTTCCTAGTGTGATATATCTTCGATCTGTTCTCCTATTCTTCAATCAACTGCGCGATCCTTCCGGTCATGAAGTCTTTTAGCTCTTGTCTTTGCTATTCTAAAACTTTTTCTTCTTTCTTCTTTCTAGCTTGATCCCTTTCAATCCAAGGATTTCCAAGTAACATAGTAAATGGGGCGATGTCCTCAATAAATTTGATAATCTCAAAATATTCTTCTGTTGAAGTTCCATTAGCATTCATAGATATCTGATTGAGCCTTCCACATAGGTTCACTAGTTTCCCTCTGAATAACCCTATTCCACTCAGTGAAGGGGTCATAACAGGCCTCCCTATATCTTCCCAAGTTCTTTCTATCATAACATTCACCTGCATTTCCTCATCTAGTTGATATTCAATGTCGAAGTCTACTATTCTTACCTCGATGCATTGTTTCTTGTTAAAGAACTCTGATAATCTAACATGTCGGTGATCATTCAAGGTGTCTTGTATCTGTAGTAACATCTTGTCTAATTCTCTCTGGAGTTCTTTTATTTCTGGATATGCCTTAGGGTTTTCTTCTTTCAGATTCATCCCTTCAATTTTAGCAATCATTCTAGGGCAATCTAATACTTCGTGGTCCAAAGCTTTGCAACAGAGACAACTAGGTCTTCCACCAGGGAATTCCTTAGCAAGATGTCCTGGTCTTCTGCAACTATAACAGAGGGTTAATCCTCTCTTTATTTTAAATGATCCCCAACCTATTTTGTATTGTGCACTAGGGTTATGGTAGCTAGCCTGCAATTTTTTTTTTCAAGGATCCTGCATCCGCTTGTTAGTCCAGACATTATTTCTATGCACAGGTATAACATATCTATCAGATACATTCATATCAAACTTTATTTCATCTATCAGAGCCCTAGTTTTCAAGCTAGGACAGAATATACCTAGATCCATAATCTAGAAACAAAAATTTTCACTTGTTTTACTTTTGTAGAGCAAAAAGCTCCCAGATCTAAAATTTTTTGACTATTCTTACCTCTATCATAGCACAAAGCTTATAGATCTTACCTCTTTTTTGTAGATCTGACCTTTTTTCCTTAGAAACTTCTACTTTTACCTTTCTTAGAGCAAAAAGTGTTCTTTCTTATTTTCTTCAGATCTGACCTTCTCTTTTTAGCACAAAGCTTCATGGGTCGAATGAAAATCTACGCACTAGGGCAATATATCTACGCAAAGATCTTTCATGGTTTCTAGATCGAATCTTTGCACAAAGATTTTCTTTCTTAGTTCCCAGTAATCACAGTTCCAGTCTCTGCAACGAAACCATTTGTTGGCACAGGGGCAGACTCGGGGTTCAATGGTTACAATAGCACACCAACAAAACCCTAACTACCGACCCTTTCGGCAACACCAGCGAAGCATATGAAGTCTCACCCGAGGTAGAGGCAAGGGTGGTTGCAAGACTCAGGTGTCTGCAACCTTAGCTGGGACACAGCTCTGTGATTTAAACACTTAGCAAGCACTTAGCATAGGTCGTTCATCAATATACTTTCCTTATTATACTTTGTAGAAGGTACAAAGCATCACAACATTCACTTAGATCTAAGATTCCAGCACTTAGCAAGAGTAAAACAGATCAAATCCAGTAGATCAACACTAAGCATCTTCATATATATCAGATCCAACATTCATTCACATCTCAGAAGAACAAAGCAAGAATATATCTATCCAATCTAATATAAGCACTTAGCAATACAAAACATCTAAGAAAAATCACAAAGCATAACACACAGTATTTATGTGGTTCACCCCCACCCTGGGGATACGTCCACCAAATCTTCTTTTGTATTAGCTTCAGTCAATCAGGTTACAACACAGAACTTATCAAAATCCTACTCCGCATAGGACAAGAGATCTGCACGTACCTCGCTAGATTCTCCTTCCCCTAGTAGATCTAGCACATAGCCTCCTTACAATCTATGCACTTAGCACTTACAATACTTGCACTTAGCTCTACAAGTTTATCACATAGATAAACTCTTAGCACTAAGCCGCTACTAACTTCACTTTTGAGCCTCTTCTTATATAGCCTATAATTCTACTTATACATTTACAAAAGTGGGCCTAAGCATGGGTAAACCCACGTGCCAACATCCTAATCCCATTACATTATCCCCCAAAACCCAAAAAGGACCCAAAGTGGGCCGACATCCCATGATCTCTACTTCATCTTGTGCACTTCCTTCGATAGGGCGTCAAAGTCCCAAAAACAGTCAAATATGACCAAGTATCTCCCAAAACTTGATCAAGGGCCAACACCATAATTCATCAGTGACAAAATATAGTATAATCATCCAAAGCCATTGGAGGAGAGCATAAGGAGAGCTAAATTCCAATATGATTAGCTGAAAGCAAGGCCAACTTTCCAAAAATCTTGGGAAGACAAAAATAAATTCAAGATAGATCAAAGGAAGAAAGGGTCTAAGCCACCATTCTTCAGAAATAATCCTCAAGGACAACCAACTCCTAGAGATCCCAGGGTGATTGAAAATGGGGGTCAAAGGCCAAGGAAACCACCTATTCAATGTTGGGGTTGTAAAGGGGATCATATGTTCATAGATTGTCCTCACAGAGGTGAAAAAGAGAGGACTGTTCACAATGTACAACAAGCTGAAATAGTGGAGGACATGGGCATAAATGTGCCAAGGATCTATGCATCCCTGGACAACAAGCAAGCAGAGTATCAATCACATTTGATTGAAGTGGAAGGTATGATCAACAACCAAACCATTGCTATTTTAATTGATTCAAGAGCTAGTCATAGTTATATAGATCCTAAGATGGTGGAAAGTTTGAATTTTCCAAGAAGTAAGCATCGAAAATCTTGGTTGGTGCAGCTGCTACCGGAGCCAAAAGAAAATTTAATAAGATGGTTAAGTCATGTCTTATGGACATGAATGGTTTGAACACTAGGGCAGATTTGAACATCTTGCCTTTAGGTTCCTATGACTATCTAATTGGGATGGATTGGTTGGACCAATATCATGTTGGAAATGTTTAACAGGTTGTCATTGATGGCAAGTACAACAATGACATTGATGTAAAGTACAGCAATGAAGATGGCATGAATACATGAAGAATGTAATAGACGAGCACCAAAAGTATTTTGGGAAGAAGCTGTAGAGAAACCTCTATAAGATCAGAAGAGATAGTGCAGAGGATGTTTGGTATGTTTTACAGGTAGCGTAAGCTTGTCATTGATGGCAAGTATAGATGGCTTGAGTACAACAACGATGATCAACAGGAAAATAGAAGATAAGTCCAGGAAGATCGAATGATCGAAGGCAACACAACGTTGATCAGGCATGATGAAGTCCCGTAAAGTTTGTGAAGAATTTATGATCGTTGGATCCCATCCAAAATTCCCGACAGAATGAGGGCCATCAGATCTGAATATAGACAAGAGGAGCACGCAGATATGGAGGATATATCTCAGGCGTTAGATCCGAGCACAAGGTCCGACCATCGATGGATCGAGGAGAACCTGCACGTTATTTAAAGTGCAAGGAGTAGAGGGCTCACAAAATACTGAAAGAAGGAGGACCGTCCATCTTCAGGGAGGACACGTGGGGATAGATCGTCAGTTTGCTGACTAGAGAGTCAAAGGAACAGGGTTCCCTAACCTCTCGAAATCGTGATATGTGAAATCACGATCTAATCTGAGCCGTCAGATTAAGGTTGAATCTGGTCCGTTGATTCCATTTCATGTCGGAGTTTCGAGGATTGAGAGTTGGAGATGTCAAAGTTTATTAACATCAGGAATCCCGATATCGCGATATGCGAAATTGCGATGTAATTTGAGCCGTAGAATCAAGCTCAGATCTAGACCGTTGATCTAAATCCATGTCAAAATTTTAAGGATCGCGAGTTGAACATGTCAAAGATTATTAACATCAGGAATCCTGATATCTTGATATGCGAAATTGCGATGTAATCTGAGCTGTAGAATCAAGCTCAGATCTGGACCATTGATCTAACTCCATATCGGAGTTTCGGGGATCGCAACATGGAGAGGAAAGTAAACAATGCAACAAGAATGTCGATTTCGCGATATGAGAAATTGCGATTCAATTGCAGCCATTGAATGAAGCTCTGATCAGAACCGTTGATCCCACTCCATTTCAGGGTATCGGGGATCGCGACTTGGAGAGTGGAGATGTCTCATCTCCAGACTCACAAAACACAAATTCATGAAAAGTGCTTTTTGCATAGGTGCTTTGTTATGACCATTGTCATATTGGGGAAGGAGCCAGTGCAGAAAAGTTATGTATCGAAACTTCGGAGTTCGTGAAATGAAGTGACGAGACACTCAACATAGAATTGCCGAATGCTGAAATGCCGAAACCCAATTTAAAGGCAGGTTAATAAAGTTCATTCAACGACGCAAATAAACCTGAAGGATATCGGAGGGCTACTGTAGCAGGACATAGTATAACTGCCAAAAACCACTAATGGTTTAAGCCAGAGGACTCGAAGACACTTGGGATGATTGACAGAGAAGGTGAAGAGCCGCTGGGAATCTTCAAGAGGGATGAAGATGTTCGTGAAGGTAATTGACAACTGGATGGGCATTGAGGCCTGTAACTGAAACAGAGAAGGTGAGCTCGACTTTCACAGAGAAGATGAAGAGTCTCAACTGCCAGAGAGGCTGGCTCGACTGTCATAGAGAAGACGAAGAGTCTCAACTTCCAGAGAGGCTGAGGAATCTCAGCATAACACCTAGTGATGCTGAATGTGTGGGAAAACCACCAAAGAAGCTGAAGAGTTACCATGATGATCAGGTAGAGCACTCGAGAGGTGGAGGAGATTGGCGCGGTATGAGCATGCAGAAGAATGGTGAATATTGCATGCACAAGATGCAAAGAAGCAATATATACACGGTACAGAGAAGAGAAGGGGTTGCTGTTTCTGTTAGAGTTTGCTGTGGTTGTTGTTGGTGAAGGTGATTCATGTGTGAAGAAGGAGGAGAGTGCAGTAGCTGAATTGCATAGAAGAGGAACTATGGAGTGAATGGACATGGCGCACAGAGCATAAAAAGCAGAAGAACAGACAACGCAAGTCATGTGTGCAGAAAGGCAATGAGGCAGACAGAGCAACGGAATGCAACAGATCAATGATGATTCTGGTAAGCCATCGTTGAACATCATATCACTGTAATAAGTTTCAGTAGCAAAGATTTATATTTTAGGGTGGAAGGGAGGTGCTAGGGAGGACTGTTGTCCTCATAGGTTCAAGTGGGTGCTTTAACACAGGGAGTTGTAGCTTCCATCTAGTTGCAGCCAGAGAAACCAGGGTGGCAGGGTGGTGCAAGGGAGAACTCTTGTTCTCTGTTATACAGGTTGGTACCTGTATGATTGGAAGTTGGTGCTTCCATCCAATTGGCGTTGGAAACACTCAGGGAGTTGGTGCTTCCTTATAGTTGGTGGTAGAGAAACTAAGGAGTTGGTGCTTCCTTCTAGTTGGTGCTAGAGAAACCAGGGAGTTGGTGCTTGCTTCTATTGGGTGCTAGAGAAAACAAAGAGTTGGTGCTCTCATCAAGTAGCAGCTTGCAAAACAGAGGTTGTAGCCTCATTATGAGTTGGTTCTCATATGTATGATAATGTAAAGAATGTAACTATTACTTATCATATAAAGAAAAAGAGGTTTTTACCCTGTATGGGTTTCCTCAGGAAATATCT
>ML816664.1:38792-66773 GCA_009831015.1 Picea engelmannii | reverse complement strand
GAAATAATGCACTCCCTGCTCAAAGACATCATCAACATGAAAGAAATCGATTTGCTCAAAGAAGACAACCATTTTCCAGGTACAAAGAATTTTTCTATGGATATTGTTTCTACTGTTCTAACTTTGGTCACAAAGCTGTAAATCGTTCCTTAAGAATTAGACGTGAGCAATTAAGATTTCCAAGGACTAAATTTCTGCCACAACAAAGAATGATACAACAAAGTAACAAACCATCACATATTACAGATTGCCAAATTGAGTCTAGAGACATGCAACTGAGGAGGTCAAGGATTAATAAACAATCAATGAGTAGACAACCCTACAACAACAACTTTGACATATTGAACAATGAGATTGAATGCTATAACTCTCACAACTTTGGCCACAAAGCTGAAAACTGCCATCTCAAGAATTACAAAGCAGATCCAATGGATAAAGTTCTTAGATAGAAAGACCAGCACACAAAAGAGGAAATATAGTGAAAAATGTGGTCAAGCACTTTCAACTCAAAAACAAAAGGCCTCTGGAAATATAGATAGTGGATGTTCCAAGCATGTGATTGGAGACAAGGATAAGCTATTGTCCATAAATAAAAGCAAAACAGGAAAGGTGATCCTTGAAAATGATGAACCAGGCAAAATTAAGGATAGAGGGATGGTGAGTTTGAGTAATGACAAAGGATATGCCCAGTACGTTCTGCTTGTGGATGGTCTGAAACATAATTCGCTCAGTTCAAGTCAAAATTGTGACAGAGGCAGTGAAGAGGTGCTCACATCCAAAGAGTGTAAGGTAAATGTAAACTCAAGACAAATGGTGAATAACAGTATAAGGACAAACAATAATTTTGATGTTGAATCCTCCCCTGAAAGTAAAGAAGAAGATTCAGATACAATAAAAGAATGCTCAGTTAGCATTTATCCCATGAAAGAAGTAGGAGAAGAACCATGTCATAAACACGAAGCACAAGTATTGAAGGTTGAGAAGGCAGACACCCAAATCAAGTTCTTGAGTAGATCCATGACTCTGGACAAGGTCTTGGATAGCCAGAGATCAACAAATGACAAATCCGGTATTGGACTCAACAAGGTAGAAATCGGTGCTCCTAAGAAACCTGATATAGGTCCTTCATTTGTGAGAAAGAAAAGCAGGCGTGAGAGTGGGTGTAGCAGTTTTCTCTTGTGATTGAATATGGACATAAAATCCCTGGATTGAATGCATCATGGAAGAAAAATGAAAATTGCAGTAATAGAGATTGATGAGATTTAATGGGGAGATCCAAGGGCTATTTAAAAGGTACAAGTTACAATTGCACAGTGTTCAAGTAGGACAACAACATTCTGATGTACAATATGATACACATGACATCCTGTAGAGACAATAAGAGGAAAGACCTTGTCAAGGAAAGTTAACCTCTTAGGAACAAAGGGGGAAAATAGTTAGAAGCATAGAGATAACAGTAACAGGGGGAGTCATCCACTCATGAGAAGATTGATAAAGGAGTCTGAGTAAGAGTGAGCAATTTTGAGTATTCTACAAAGGATACACTGGAAGCTGAAGATGAACAGGTCCAAGAATCAGAAAAAGAAGACTCTGGTTTGGATACAAACATTTGCAGGCCTCATATAAGAGAGTCCTTCATGTTAGGGGGAGTTTGTATTGATTTAATATCTGATACCTCCTAAAATACTGCAACATCTCAGGGGGAGCATGTTCTCTTTGACATTGATGTCAAAGGGGGAGAAAAGAATCTGGGTGCCTTTGTTGCCATCAATGCCAAAGGGGGAGATTGTTGGAAATGTTTAACAGGTTGTCATTGATGGCAAGTACAACAATGACATTCATGGCAAGTACAACAATGAAGATGGCATGAATACAAGAAGAATGTAATAGACGGGCACCAAAAGTATTTTGGGAAGAAGCTGCAGAGCAACCTCGATAAGATCAGAAGAGATAGTGCAGAGGATGTTTGGTATGTTTTACAGGCAGCGTAAGCTTGTCATTGATGGCAAGTACAGTAGTAATGATGGCTTGAGTAAAGCAGCGATGATCAACAGGAAAATAGAAGATAAGTCCAGGAAGATCGAATGATCGAAGGCAACGCAACGTTGATCAGGCATGATGAAGTCCTGTAAATTTTGTGAAGCATTTCTGATCGTTGGATCCCATCCAAAATTCCCGACAGAATGAGGGCCGTCAGATCTGAATATAGACAAGAGGAGCGCGTAGATATGGAGGATAGATCTTGGGTGTTAGATCCGAGCGTAGGGTATGACCACCAATGGATCTAGGAGAACCTGCACGTTCTTTAAAGTGCAAGGAGTAGAGGGCTCACAAAATCTCGAAAGAAGGAGGACCATCCATATTTAGGTAGGACACGTGGGGATAGATCGTCAGTTCGCTAACTGGAGAGTCAAAGGAACAGGGTTCCCTAACCTCTCGAAATCGCGATATGTGAATCACGATCTAATCTGAGCCGTTAGATTAAGGTTGAATCCGGTCCATTGATTCCAGTTCATGTCAGAGTTTTGGGGATCGAGAGTTGGAGATGTCAAAGTTTATTAACATTAGGAATCCCGATATCACGATATGCGAAATCGCGATGTAATTTGAGCCATAGAATCAAGCTCAGATCTAGATCGTTGATCTAAATCCATGTCGAAATTTCGAGGATCGTGAGTTGAACATGTCAAAGATTATTAACATCAGGAATCTCGATATCATGATATGAAAAATCGTGATGTAATCTAAGCTGTAGAATCAAGCTCAGATCTGGACCGTTGATCTAACTCCATATCGGAGTTTCGGGGATCGCAACATGGAGAGGCAAGTAAACAATGCAACAAGAATGTCGATTTTGCGATATGCGAAATTGCGATTCAATCGCAGCCGTTGAATGAAGATCTGATCAAGACCGTTGATCCCATGCCATTTCGGGGTATCGGGGATCGTGACTTGGAGAGTCGAGATGTCTCATCTCCAGACTCATGAAACGCAAATTCGCGAAAAGCACTTTTTGCATAGGCGCTTGGTTACGACCATAGTCATATTAGGGAAGGAGCCAATGCATAAAAGTTCTGTATCGAAACTTTGAAGATTGCAAAATGAAGTGACGAGACACTCAACACAGAATTGCCGAATGCCGAAATGCCGAAACCCAATT
Source organism: Picea engelmannii (assembly GCA_009831015.1). Classification (NCBI taxonomy): domain Eukaryota; kingdom Viridiplantae; phylum Streptophyta; class Pinopsida; order Pinales; family Pinaceae; genus Picea; species Picea engelmannii. The sequence goes on along the minus strand of ML816664.1, from coordinate 63,613 downwards.
TAAAGGCAAGGTTAATAAAGTTCATCCAACGGTGCAAATAAACCTAAAGGAGATCAGAGGGCTACTGTAGCAGGACATAGTATAACTGCCAGAAACCACTGATGGTTCTAGCTAGAGGACTCGAAGACACTTGGGATGATTGACAGAGAAGGTGAAGAGCCATTGGGAATCTTCAAGAGGGATGAAGATGTTCGTGAAGGCGATTGGCAGTTGGATGGGCATTGACGCCTGTAACTGAAACAAAGAAGGTGAGCTCGACTGTCACAGAGAAGACGAAGAGTCTCAACTGCCAGAGAGGTTGGCTCGACTGTCATAGAGAAGACGAAGAGTCTCAACTACCAGAGAGGCTGAGGAATCTCATCATAACACCCAGTGATGCTGAACGTGTGGGAAAACCGCCAGAGAAGTTGAAGAGTTACCATGATGATCAGGCAGAGCACTCGAGAGGTGGAGGAGATTGGCATGGTATGAGCATGCAAAAGAATGGCAAATATTGCATGCACAAGATGCACAGAAGAAATATATACATGGTACAGAGAAGAGAAGGGGTTGTTGTTTCTGTTAGAGTTTGCTGTGGTTGTTGTTGGTGAAGGTGATTCATGTGTGAAGAAGGAGGAGAGTGCAGTAGCTGAATTGCACAGAAGAGGAACTGTGGAGTGAATGGACATGGCGCACAGAGCATAAAAAGCAGAAGAACAGATAGCGCAAGTCATGTGTGCATAAAGGAAATGAGGCAGACATAGCAATGAAATGCAGCAGAACAGTGATGAGTCTAGTAAGCCATCGTTGAACATCATATCACTGTAATAAGTTTCAGTAGCAAAGATTTGTATTTCAGGGTGGAAGGGAGGTGCTAGGGAGGACTGCTGTCCTCATAGGTTCAAGTGGGTGCTTTAACATAGGGAGTTGTAGCTTCCATCTGGTTGCAGCGAGAAACCAGGGTGGCAGGGTGGTGCAAGGGAGAACTCTTGTTCTTTGTTATACAGGTTGGTGCCTATATGATTGGAAGTTGGTGCTTCGATCCAGTTGGTGCTGGAAACACTCAGGGAGTTGGTGCTTCCTTATAGTTGGTGGTAGAGAAACCAGGGAGTTGGTGCTTCCTTATAGTTGGTGCTAGAGAAACCAAGGAGTTGGTGTTTCCTTCTAGTGGGTGCTAGAGAAAATAGAGAGTTGGTGCTCTCAGCAAGTAGCAGCTTGCAAAACATAGGTTGTAGCCTCATTATGAGTTGGTGCTCATATGTATGATAATGTATAGAATGTAACTATTACTTATCATATAAATAAAAATAGGTTTTTACCCTGTATGGGTTTCCTCAGGAAATATTTGTCTTTGTGTTTCTCATATATGTGACTGATGCTGAATGTTCCATTGTTATTTCCCTGCATCAATGTGATCATCATTCAGTGTTTCTGCAAAGAGTTTAAAAGAAGCATAATTGTTTAAGCACGGTAACAACTGATTCACCCCCCCCCCTCTCAGTAGTCCAACACATCATTCCATCCTAGACTGTCATAACAAGGCATTTACTTTCTTGGATGAGGAAGGGAACCTAAGAAAAGTGCAGGGAATTCCCAGGGCAGTAACCATCAGAGAAATTTCAGCATTGCAATTGAAGAAATGTTACAGAAAAGGCTGTCAAATATTTGCAACACATATGGAAGAGACACCTAATGATAAGGTGCCAAATTTGGAAGATTATGTAGTCTTGGAAAAAGTTGAAGATGTGTTCAAGGAGGTACCAGGACTACCCCCAAAGAGAGATATTGATTTCTCTATAAATTTAATTCCTAGAGAAGCTCCAGTGTCAAAGACTCCTTACATAATGAGTACACCAGAGTTGAAGGAGTTACCAATGCAGCTTGAAGAACTTTTGAATAAGGGGTATATACACCCAAGTGTGTCACCTTCAGGTGACATAGTCTTGTTTGTAAATAAGAAAGATGGGACATTAAGATTGTGCATTGATTTTAGACAGTTGAATAAAGTGACTGTTAAGAACAAGTATCCTTTGCCAAGGATAGATGATCTTTTTGATAAATTGAAGGATGCAAAGATCTTTTCAAAGATAGATCTCAGGTCAGGATTAAAGAGGAAGATATCATCAAGACTGCCTTCAGGACAAGGTATGTTCATTATGAGTTCACAGTGGTGCCATTTGGGTTGTCAAATGCATCGGTTGTTTTCATGTGCTTAATGAATGGTGTTTTTCGAGAATATTTAGACAAGTTTTTTATTGTCTTTTTGGATGACATTATTATATATTCTAAGTCATAGGAAGAGCATGGAAATCATTTGAGGATGGTGTTGCAAGTATTAAGGGAGCATCAGTTGTATTCCAAATTGAGCAAGTGCTCATTTTATTAGAAGCAAATTCACTATTTGGGGCATATCATTTCAAAGGATGGGATAGCAGTGGATCCTGAGAAGATAGAAGCCATTAGAGAATGGTCATTGCCAAAGAATGTGACAGAAGTAACATCATTCATGGGCCTTGCAGGCTACTATAGGAGATTTATTGAAGGATTTTCAAAGATTGCACACCCAATCACTTCCTTGCAAAGAAAGGGTGTGAAGTTTCATTAGACATTGGATTGTGAAAAGAGTTTCCAACACTTGAAACAATTATTAACAAGTACTCCAATACTAAGGATTGCAGACGCAAATGAAGACTTCATTGTATGCACAGATGCATGTAAAGAGGGACTTGGTGGAGTCCTTAATCAAAATGGGTTTGTTATATGTTATGAGTCAAGGAAGTTAAAGGAGAATGAAAGACACTATGACACTCATGATTTGGAGTTGGCAACGATAGTGCATGCCTTGAGGAAATGGAGACACTACCACATGGGGAAAACGTTTGAGCTAAGAACAGACCATAATGGTCTGAAATATTTATTTGATCAGCCAACTCTAAATTCTAGGCAAACCAGATGGTTAGAATTTCTAAGTGAATATGACTTTGATATAAAGCATATCAAGGGGAAAGAGAACAAAGTGGCTGATGCACTCAGCAGAAGAGTGGATGAATTAAATGCTACAACCATTAGCATGTACCAATCATTTTTGAAAGACAGAATTATAGAGGCTGCCAAATCAGATTTGCAATACAAGGAATTAGTTGGAAAATTACAACAAGGTAATTTACAACAGAAAATTGAAGATCACATGCTAGATAATGATGAAATTATCATGTACAGGGGAAGAATTTATGTACCAAATTATAAAGAATTGAAAAATATGATATTGAGAGAAATGCATAATGTACCTTATGCTAGGCACCCAGGATATCAGAAAACTATTGCAGTTGTCAAGAGCCAATATTATTGGCCAGGAATGAAGAAAGAGTTTGTTGATTTTATTTCCAGATGTTTGGAATGTGAAAAGGTAAAGGTTGAACATAGACACCTAGCTAGTTTGCTACATCCATTACCCATTCCTGAGTGGAAATGGGAATTTCTAACAATGGATTTCATCACCAAACTGCCCATAAACAAACAAAAAACATGTTTCTATCATGGTAGTGGTGGATAAGCTTACTAAAGTTGCCCATTTTATTCCAATTAAGCTCACTCACAAGGCATCCAACATCAATGATGTTTATATGAAGGAAATTGCTAGATTACATGGCATACCCAAGACAATTGTGTCTGACAGAGATCCAAAATTTACCTCAAAATTTTGAAAGAGATTATTTAATGGATTTGGAACAAACTTCAATTTTAGTACAACTTATCATCAAGAATCAGATGGTCAAACAGAGAGAGTGAATCAAGTGATTGCGGATATGTTAAGGATGAATGTGAAGGATAAACCATCAAAATGGAAAGACTACCTACACTTGGTAGAGTTTTCTTATAACAATGGATACCAAGCATCTCTAAGATGAGCCCATTTGAGGCACTTTATGGCAGAAAGTGGAACACCCCAATGAGCTGGGATAACCCAACATATAGAGTAGTGGTTGAGCTAGATTTGCTCAGGGAAATGGAGGAGAAAATGATTAAAATAATTTTTTTTTTAAAGGCAGCCCAAGACAGACAGAAAAGATATGTTGATAAGGGTAGAACTCACAAGAAATTTAAAGTGGGTGATCATGTATTCTTGAAAGTGAGGGCCAACATAAGTTCCCTGAAATTGGGAAATTGTTCAAAGTTGGCAGCTCGCTATTGTGGGCCATTTGAAATCCTAGAGAGGATTGGTCCAGTAGCTTATATGATTGCATTACCTGCATCTATGTTTGTTCATAATGTATTCCATGTATCATTACTCAAGAAATATATAGCTGATGCTAATCATGTTATTGATTGGAATGTGATTCAGGTGGAACAATAAGGCGCTTTTCAAGTGCATCTGGTACACATTCTAGACCAAAAAATCAAACATCTTTGGAATCAAGCCATAGGGATTGTAAATGTCCAATGGACCCGGTACGGTCCTCAGGACGTTACTTGGGAGCATGAGGATGCAATGTGAGCAACATACCCGGATCTTTTTGAGGGTTTTTGAAATTTTGTTGTATATGGGTACATGATGCACTGAGGACAATGAATAAATAAGGGGAGGGGATTGTAATATCCCTAGGCCGAACCCAATTGTATTGTAAATGAAAATATACTTAAGATGGTGAGTTGTTTTGATATCAAATTTTGTATGCACCTTCATGGCATAGTGCACGCATGTACTGCGCAGTAAAATGAGGAAGTGTGCACATTCTTGGATATCGCGCGCAAAAAATTAAGTGCACACTATTTTGAGGCCAAGAATCCTTTGTGTATATGCTGTGTTTTATAGGCTGGTGAGCCAATTATTATAAGCTATGATTCTTATGTTTTGATTAGACCAGAGAGCCTAGATGTTAAAGGCCAGTGCTCCTATTTTTTTATATGTCTCATAATTAATATAAAATACATCGTTGCGTGCAGACTGACCATGATAAAAGAGACGGGGGACTAAAATCCATTGGTTAGGGAAAGGGAGGGGACTAAAGGTTAAGGAAAAGGGGTAAACTAGGTAGCTTAAGACAAAAAGGAATATTATATTAATATTTCTTAAATCATAAAGTATGGATAATTATTTTATCCTAAGTTATAAAGTGGGGGACAAGTGGGGCCAAAGTAGCCCCCAACATGACAAGTGTCAAGTTGGGGACATGCATACATATTGTTGGGACTTAGTTCATTTTCCCATATTTTCCATCATTATTCCCATCATTCCTTCCATCATTCAGTCATCCAGTCAATCATCCATGAGCATGCACACACCATTTAGCTATCCTTCGTATCTTCATGGATGTATCTGAACCTGTATCCATATCCATTCTCTATTCGTGTAACTGGTTAGCTTGGGAGATGAACTGAAGAAGCGAGTTGTCAGTCCGATGGGATATTGAAGAGGCGGGTTGTCAGGCCCATAAGAAATTTCTCTCTGGGTGAGAGAATTGTTGGGAATTGATTTCCTAAAGGTGCTGAACTGCAACTACAGTACTCTGAGACTTCCTGTCTGGCCTGTTGCTAAAGCCCGATGTAATATACCGGATATAAAAAGTATGCAGAAAATAAATAAAATGCTAGAAATGGCAGAATAACAGTAATATAACCGGCATAATCTCCACAATAACACAGAAATGATATAAAAACAACAATAGAAATAACACTCTGATTTAGAAAGCAATGTTCATGGGCCTCTTCGAGGGGGAAACCTCCAATCAAGCAGTGCTCTGTTACAATAATATTCAAGCTAGGGTTTTCATACCCTTGACCCTTATTTATACTAAATATGTCTATCAAGAGAAGCATCTAGAGGAAGATCCTTCTAGAAGCGGAAGCTTCTATTAGGTCTTCTTACATCTACCTTATTCTATTTTATTGAAAGGCCTTATTAATATTGACCTTTATTACATCTGAATATATTGCTCTACCTATGTGCGGGTTAGGACCCTAACATGTCCGCCCCCTTAAAACAGCCTTGTCCTGAAGGCTTGAGATGTGGAAACTGCTACAGAATGGTATCTGGTTCCCAAGTGGCATCTGCTGGAGTTGTATCTTTCCACTAGACTAGCACTTCCTTGATGGTTCGTTGACGCAGGCGATGCTCACGCTGGTCCAAAACTGCTTTTGGCTGTAGCCAAATGGATCCTTCTTCAACTAACTCGGGAACATTGGTTTGAATTTGGCACCTAGTTCCAATCACCTTCTTTAAGCATGAAACATGAAAAATAGGATGTAGCTTCAAATGACTGGGTAGATCTAACTGATAGGCAACTTGTCCCACATGCTTGAGAACTGTATAAGGACCATAAAATTTGGGCGCCAGCTTCTGACAATGCTTGACCTTGAGGGAAGTTTTCTTGTATGGTTGCAGTCACAGAAACAACTGATCCCCTTCTGCAAATTGACATTTAGAGCGACCTTGACCTACTTGTTGCTTCATGCGATTCTGTGCCATGACCAAGTTCTCTTTGAGGGTATGGATACTATCCTCTCGAACTGTAATTGTTTGGTCAACCACCTAGACCTTCGAGGTACCTGTTAAGTAGAGAGAACTGAAGGTGGCTTTTGTCCATATACCACTTCAAAAGGAGTCATGCGTGTAGCTGTATGGTAAGAAGTGTTGCACCACCATTCAGCTAGGGGTAACCATTGAGCCCACTGATTTTTCTTTTCAGAGGCAAAACACCTCAGATATGTTTCTAAACACTTATTGACAACTTCCGTTTGACCATCAGTCTGGGGATGATAAGATGTGATGAGATACAATTGGGTGCCCTATAGCTTGAACAATTCTTGCCAAAAATTGCTTGTGAAAGTTGGGTCACGATCAGAAACAATAGAGTGCAGCATGCCATGAAGCTTGAAGACCCGGTCCATGAAAATTTGAGCCACCATGGGTGCAGTAAATAGGTGTTGAAGAGCATAGAAATGAGCATACTTGGAAAGGCGATCCACAACCACCATTATGACTGATTTATTTCTTGATTTGGGTAAGCTGGTAATAAAGTCCATAGAGATATCCTTCTAAATAGTAGGTGGAATCGGAAGCGGTTGTAGTGTGCCTGGAGATTTGAATGTTTCTCCCTTGTTGCGTTGACACACATCACATTCAATGACAAAATTACGGATGTCCTATTTCATACCATCCCAGAAAAAAGAACGTTTGACCCTGTCATAGGTTTTGGTGAACCTGGAGTACCCCGCTGTGGGTGTAGCATGAAGCTCAAAAAGTACTGTGGATTTAAGCTTTGATTGTTTACTTAAATACAAATGACCTTTGTATCGAAGCTCATCCTAGAGCCAAGAGTACCCTGGGGAAGTTGGAGCATTGGTATGCAATTACTGGATCAGATGCAAACTTTTGGGATCTTGTAGCCATTCTTGGCGAACAACTTGGAGCCAATCTGGTACAATGAAGGAAAGAGAAAAAAGGGATCCTTCTTCTTCATATTTTCGGGACAGTGCATCCGCCACCACATTGTCTTTGCCTTTCTTGTAAATTATCTCATAATCATATCAAAAGAGTTTAGTCACCCATTTTTTTTGCTCCGCAGAGGAAATGCGTTGTTCCAGAAAGTACTTGAGGCTTTGATGGTTTGTCTTAAATTGGAAACGTTTCCCCAAGAGATAAGGGTGCCACAGATCAACAACATGAATAATAGCCAACATTTCCTTTTCATAGATGGGTTTGCCCAGATTCCTTTCAGATAGTTGCATGCTGGTGAAGGCCAAAGGTCGGCCCTCTTGCATAAGGACAACACCGATTCCTTTCCCTGAGGAATCACATTCCAACACAAAGGTCTTTGTGAAATCAGGAAGGGCCAGAACTGGAGTGGTGCACATGGCCATATTCAAGGTTTGGAAAGCTTGAGAAGCGGCTCGAGTCCAAGTGAAAGAGTTCTTTTTTAGGAGATCAGTGAGAGGTGCTGTAATCTTTCCATAATTCTTAACAAACTTGCGATAATACCCTGTTAAGCCTAGAAATCCACACAAGATTTTGAGAGTCTTTGGGTGCGTCCAGTCTTACATAGCTTCAATCTTTTTTGGATCCACCCTGATGCCATCCTTGCCAACCAAATGACCCAAGTATTCTACTTCTGAGGCACCAAAATCACATTTAGACTATTTCAGGAAAATATGGTGCTGAGAGAGTAGATGGAGAACTCGATCCACATGAGTAAGATGGTATGTCTAGGTTTTTCTATAGATGAGGATATCATCAAAGAAAAATAAGACAAAATGATGGAGAAAAGGATGAAAGACATGATTCATGAGGCTTTGGAAGGTGGAGGGGGCATTACACAAGCCAAAGGGCATGACCAAAAACTCATAGTGGCCCTCATGAGTTTGAAAGGCCATCTTGGGAATGTCTGCCTCTTTCATATGTATTTGGTGATAGCCCGAGCGAAGATCAAGTTTAGTAAAGAATTGGGCGCCACTCAATTCATCCAGGAGGTCATCAATGATAGGAATGGGAAATTTGTCTTTAATGGTCAGTTTGTTGAGGGCACGAAAGTCAAGACACATTCTCCAAGAAATTTCTTTCTTCAGGACCATGACTATAGGATAAGAGTAAGGGCTTGTACGAGGGAAAATAACGCCTGCATTAAGGAGTTCCTAGACCATTTTCTCAATTTCATTTTTTTGTGAAAAGGGGTGGCGATTTGGATGGATATTGGGAGGAAGGATTCCTGGTATAAGGGGAATGGAATGATCATGAACACCATGGGAAGGAGGGAGTCCTTGGGGAGTGGAAAATACCATTTGATGTTTAGAAAGGAGGGCTTGGAGGTCTTGTAGCACCGGGGGTGTCTTTGTTGCTTGTATGGCATGGAGTTGGGCAATGACACCAGAATGACCCTTTTTGAGCAGCTTTTCCATGCAATGGGAACTAATGACCTCAGGTGAACCAAAAATGATGCCTTGGAATTTCTATTGGTGGCCTTCCTGGTCGAATTGCATGGTTAATGCCTTAAAATCCATGAGAATGGAACCTAAAGTCCTTAGCCAGTCTGCACCCAACACAATGTCACAACCACCCATGTCGATAGCAAACATCTCGGATTTTAGGTGGTAGTCACTGATTTGGAGATGCACATTTTCACAGTGCCCTCCACATTTCATGGAACCACCATTCGCAATCATGATTTGGAAATTTTTGATGACATGGATGTAGCAATGAGTTTCTTAGGCAATGCGGCGATGAATAAAATTATGGGTGCTTCCACTATCAACCAGAATGATGACCTTCCGATGCTTCATGTAACCGATTAACTTGAGGGTTTGGGGGGCAGAGAAGCCAATGAGAGCATTGAGGGAAATGATCAGTTCCACTTTGGAAGGGTCTGAGGGAGGGGTTATGTCAGTGATTTTAGGTGACTCAGGCACAAGGGGAGTTTCAACATCCTCTTCTGAAATATCCTCAGAGATGGCCATAAAAATCTTTTGTTTCTTACACTTGTGGCCCGGGAAATATTTGTCATCATAATTATAACAAAGGCCTTTGAGTTGGCGTTCAACCATTTCAACCTTGGTCAATTTTTGGATCTTTAATGGGGTGGAGGGAGTAGTGGGATTTATGGGTTTAGGGAGAGGGATAAAGGAGGGTTTACGGTTTTGAGAGGATACAACCTGTTGTGCTTCTTTAGCCATTGATAAAACACTCTCGAAAGAAAGCATCAGTCATGCCCTCTGTTTGAAAAGCCAAGCGCTCAAAGGCAGCTATGAAGTCTTCTATTGTTCCTGATTGTTTCAACTTTGTCAAACGGCCCAAATGGTTGGTGTCAGTTTCAAAGCGTTCATAAATCTCAGTCACAAATTGGGTCCATGCAATATACCCTTGACGGGAAGTTTTTCTCCATTGCCACCATTGCCAACGTTCTTGATCTAGATGGAGAACACCATACCAGAGTTTGGCCAAGTCATTTTTAATGCCATATAAAGAGAAATAATTTTCCATTTGGGTGACCCAACCAGTGGGATCCAAGCCATCAAATTTGGTCACATCCACCCGCGGAAGGCGTAGGTCATGTTGAAAGTGATGGTGTTGAAAGGTATGGGAATGGGAGGAATGTTCACCTTTAGTCTTTGGAGGTGCATCAGAGAAAGGGTCATCTGTAGAGATCTTTAGTTTGGTGCAGAGTGATGCAAAGACAGATTCAAGATGGGTGGTCAGTTCTTGTTTGACTTCCTCCATTGAGGACTGCATGGTTGTATTGATGGATGTATCGATGGAGGCAACATTGGCACTGAGTTGTTTCACTTCTTTTTGGGTCTCGAGGAAACCAGATTGCAAGGTGTTGAAGTGAGCTTCCAGGTCTTGGCTATGGGTATGGGCCATGAGGATGGGTGGACTGAAAAAGGGCGGGCAGGGTCAAAAAGTTTACCGAAAAATGATATGGATGAATGTGATAAGGGAGAAGAGATGAATCCAATGGAATAGGTCTCAAATAATGGTGAAAAAATTTCCAGACTTTTTTTTTTTTTGACACTTGCGGAGTTATATTCTAGTCTGAAGAATACTGTAGTAATGAAATCCCCAAATTCTTAACTAGAAATAAATGTGTATTCACTTTGCAACTCGAACAAAGTTGCGCGACAATAGATCTTGTCTGTTTTAATTTGTTAATGTTTCTGTCCCTCAAGGGTTAGGTATGCAAGGGTTCTACAGACAAGGGTTTGCTCTATGCTATAGCTCTCTGATATATGTGCGGGGTCCAACAGTAGTACTCGGCCCAATATCTTAGGGCACTAACTAAGGAGGATAGACTGTACCCTTAGCCGTACTACCCGACTACCCAGGTACTAGAGAGTATCTTCCTGAGTGTTGTTCTCGGTGGCACTATAGCAGTAAGGTGACTGATCAGTTTATCTAAAGAGGGCTTCAAGAAATCTAGGCCGATCCGTACACAGGTGATGTCTAATATGCTACCACTCGAAGGGGTACCAATAGGGGTTACAAGGGTGGCCAACAGATGTGCGCTTAAGAACCACTTGAATTTCCTGTGTGTATGAATCCATCAACCATGGGTTTATGCATGTAACGATAGATCTCTGTGGCTTAAAGACACCGGAATACATCTCTACCCTGGAAAAAAAAATCCCACAATTTCTGCCAAGGAAAGTGCTCTGATACCACTTGTAATATACCAGATATAAAAAGTATGTAGAATAGAAATAAAATGATAGAAATGGAAGAATAACAGTAATATAACCATCATAATCTCCACAATAACACATAAATGATATAAGAACAACAACAAAAATAACACTTTGATTCAGAAAGCAATGTTCACGGGCCTCTTCGAGGGGGCAACCTCTAATCAAGCAATGCTCTGTTACAATAATCTCCAAGCTAGGGTTTTCATACCCTCGACCCTTATTTATACTAAATATGTCTATCAAGAGACGCATCTAGAGGAAGATCCTTCTAGAAGCGGAAGATTCTATTAGGTCTTCTTACATCCACCTTATTCTATTTTATTGAAAGGCCTTATTAATATTGAACTTTATTACATTTGAATATATTAATCTACCTATGTGCAGGTTAGGACCCTAACACCCGGAAAGGAAGTGGGGTAGCCGAAGGACTGTTGAGCAGAGACGGGGCACACTTCCTGGGGTGGGATAGGCATGTGGGGAATGAGGGACTGTAGGTTGTTAGTTTGAGTTGGCACCTGAGACAGAGTCTTTCCTATTGTCTATGAGCCTTTATCCTGGTTAGGAATCCCTTTACCCGGGTGGAGTTTAGTCCCAGCTCGGGGGTGAATCACTGTTGAGAGTGATGAACAGTGTCGTCTAAGGATGGGAGGTTTGTGGAAGGTATGCACGCAGTTGGTGACATTCTTACCAAGATAAGTGCCAATTGTGTGATAACTTTACATGCTGCATTCTTATTTACGTGCTTATTGTTATGGGTTATCATATGTGCAGTTATATCTGTGTTTATTTTTATGGGTATTTCTTGTATATGCTGCATGTATATGTTTAATTTTATTTTAGTGTGAATCAGTGTATTTACAGATGTATTTGTATGTTTACTTTTTATATATAATTCTTCCACAAGAGTTCTGTGTGTATATATTTTAATTGCATGCAGTTCGAAAAATTTATGTGGCATAGCTCAGTTGGATACTGGGTTTGTTATAGTATATTCCGCAGTGAGAGAATGAAAGTGCTCTCTTGTGTAGCATGGCCTAGCCTGGGTGGTCGGGGACGTTACATCCACCCTCACACGAGGTGACGTGCTAGATGCGAAGGAAAATACATGTGGATCTGGCATACTTCTCCCGCCAAATGGACCAAACGGTAAGTGCCAAGTGTGATACACAACAAGGAAGAGATGACACATGGCCCCTTCAGGGGGTGACATGTGTCACATGTTAATGGGTGCATAGGTTCTATGAGACATAGTATTCTAGGTGACATGTGGAACGTCATTCATGGATCCACGTCACCCTGGATGACATCGTTGCTCAACATCACTCCGGATTGATATCCTTCGAAGCCCTTCGATCTCACGGTCAAGGTGTATCCACGTAACCCCTAGATCGACAGCCTTTGTTACTTTGTAACTTCGATGTTTGGGGAATCTGTGGTATGTCTTCCTCCATACTCCCGAATTGTTCAACATCGGGCTGACCACAGTCTTGATCTAGCAATCATAGGGGATCCCAAATGATCATCGGATCGATGGATCTTGTCGATTCATGAATTCGACGTTCGAGAGTTCTACCCACTCAATACTCCTTTTCTCCTAGAGTAGGACTTCATCGAAGTGATATAGGAGAATCCTTCCATTAGTGGATCAAACAGTTGGGAGGGGTTCTCCATGGAGTCTGCATATCAATGGATCACAACTCTAGCTCAGGGGTCCCTTGGTCTTGGTAGTAGGCCACTCCTAGAGGGACACTTGTCAACCTGAAACTTGGTTGCAAGATACATGGCACATGCCTTAGGTCATCAACATCTCTTTTCTCTGCCAAAAATCCACCACACATGGCATCACTGTCACTCGACAAGTGTACCCCCATGTGCTCCCAATGTGATACACACATCCCCATGAACGAACAACTGAGAGGGATCCCGAAGGATACAAAGATCGATGGTCCACAATACTTTGCAACTCTGAAATTTGAAGGTTTTTGTGTTATAAAGCCTTTTCTCTCTTGAAGCGGTCAATGTCGGGCTAATTAAGACGTAGATCCATCAATTGGGATAGTTCTCAGCTGTCCTCAAATCTACGACCCATGTCACTTTGTGACTCTAGCATTCGGGATTTTTGGTAGTTGTGAAGTTATAACATCCCAGAGTTGTGAACTGTCGGAGCTCCAAAGCCAATAAGAGATTAACTCCTTTTAGACTAGCGCAAGGTTCCCAAACCTTGGTCATATGGGTCCTTCGAGATTTTTCGTGGGCTACACACTTAACTCTTGGTTGTGAATTTGTTAAGGATGTGGGCATTAATCTGTGGTCTCTTAGGTGACTGGTTTGAAGGAAGCACCTTCCATTTACAAAGCTTAATGTCTAATTCAAGGAAAAAGGTATTTTTTAAGGATCAAGGAGACTATATCAGTCTCATAGAGTCTTCCTTGACTCTAGAACTATGAGGTTGTTCCTTGGGAAAAAACCTCGAAGGCTTTCCAACCAGCCCAGAGGCCAAAACTTCCATCTTACAACCATTCTAATACAACAATTTACAGAAGAACAATATGCCTTATGACCATTAATTTCACGAGAGGCACACTGTATCACAATCACAGATATTCAAATCATACAATCCAATTTAAGAGCACAAGGTATAGGAAGTACTTATCTATTACAAGTTGCATCCAACCAACCGACTATGGGTGTTTGCCTTTCCACCCAACCATAGGCTCAGAGGCATTCATTCTTAGCACTCTGGCGATCCCCGTGCCAAGCCATGATATCACTAGGGAACTTTTGTAGTTTCTTAGAGAACCTCTCTCTGTCACAACCTCTGTGAGGTCTATCAGATGCTCCCTCACCATTAAACTCACGAACTTCTTCTCAAGTTATGTCTTCTGCAAATTCTTAGATATCCTTTCTCTTGTTCTATCCAGTAACCAAAACAGTTTATCAAGCTTCTAGTTCTTATTCTCAGCTGGAGAGCCTCACACGTTCTTCCTCTTTTATTTTGCATATCTGGGTTGCGCATTCCCATCGGTCCGTCTCCTTCTTTTGTGCCTTCACGTGTATTATTTCACACCTTTCTCCTCTTCAGGAAATATTTGGAGCTGTCCTGTTCCTTCTGTAAGAAGGAAACTCTGTTTAGTTTGGGCCTATAGGAAAAAAATGCCCTTTGTGGTACTTTGAGTTGAAAACTTTCTGCCTCGTCAACCAGACCCTCTATGCTTCCATTTAAGGTGGTAGTTGATTGTTAAACCATCAGTCCTTCTTTCATTAACTGATTTCTCCTTGGGATCAAGATGAGGCTTATTATTTCTAACAAAGATAATTTGGGTCATTTTGACATAATGAACCCTCTCTATTGTTCCCTCGCTCTTTTCCTCTAGTGATATCATGGCCAATACTTCAAGGATTCACCCCCACAGTCAGTCATTGTCAATCTACACAATAATACATTTACATTGTTCCCATGCCATAGCATGGTGGTCATAATTAATGATTAATTACAAGCTGGGGGAAACAAGGGTGTTACAATCCCCTCCCCCTTAAAAAGGAACACCATCCTCGATGTTCTTTCTCAATAACACCTTTCATGTCTTTGTCATTCAACTATTTCAGAAATCTTGATTCTCTTTCTTGGTGAGGTCCTTTCTAGACTCTTGGCCTTTGTCACCTGCCTTCAATAATCTTGGACTACAAGCATATTAATCACAATTTCATGCGGAAACATTTCATTGTTGTGCAAAATTCAAGAGGAAAATTTTAAAAAATCTAGCACAATACTTATCTGTGCAGTTCGTGAATTCACATCCACATGGTTGCCTTGTTATCTTGGCTCATTTTTTTCCCTGGATGTACCCATTGTGTGCATGATCCCAATCAATAGTGTATAAGAATTATCAAAGTCTCCTCTTCCTTGCGGTCACTCACTCTCTAGGTCTGGGCTCAGGCATCCCCTTCTCTACTATACAGTCCCTCAGTCGATCCATCTTGCCTTGACAAGGATTTCTTGCATAGGAAGAGTTCTAAAGAATTCATTGAGCCTTACAGTCAAGGCATCCCTCAAAATTGCTCTGTAGAGGCATCCCTTCGGCTTGTGTTTCCACAACACAACATCTTCTAGGGCGATCATGACTTACCACATGGTTCTCATGTCTCAACAATAATAGTTTTCATGCTTTCCATCTTTGCATCCTTCACTTTTCCTCCCTAGACATATTTTTTCCATCTCACATGTATCACAAGTATACAAAAATTATGAGAAATTACCATCAATTTCAACTTCAAAATTTTCTTGCAAATCTGTTACCCACAAATTTCCAAATTCCACATTTATTTTCATATCTGTTCCGCACAGGAACTAGATTCACAAGTATGGGAATTTGTTTCCCATAGTAGTTTATCTCAGTAGGAAATTGGTCTTCCTTATGGGCTTACAACACTTCCATGTCCAAGACCCTTTTCTTCCTACAATTTCTACATTCCTCAACCAAACAAATTGTTAGTTTTCATGCACATTATATTTTCAAAACTATGCATACTAACAGTCCAAGTCATTTTCATCCATTCGAGGGTACAAAGAAAAAGGAAATATCATTATTCACATATGCATCCTTTCAACATACTAAATTTTCCAAATACAATTCAAATATCAAATGAATTTAATCAATGTGCCAATATTCATGGCCACATTTATACCCAATGCACCATTGCATTGATCTCAAGTTTTCCACACTTTATGACAATCAATTTTCCATGGGGTGTTGGAGATTAACCAACCTCTTCACCATATGGATTATTCATTCTCCTTCATTAGTGCAGCAGGACTGTGCTTCCTGCTATAGGCTGATCATGATCCCAAATTAGCACATATGAGACTAAAAGTTTCTCTTGAATGTACCCAAGCATTCTTCCTTCATTAGTAACCATGGTGCCGACACTCATGGCCACCCAAAGTTTCTTTTCTTTAACAACTACACAATTCGAGTGGAGTATTCGAAGGTCCTCCTTCCTTAATGGGCAATCCGTTGTATGCCCTCTTATGAAAACATGCATATCCTCAACGCATTCCATGCAATGTGCTAACTATGAGCATCTTTATTCCCAATCTCCTTAGATTGGTTATCGTACCCATAGTACTCTTTACTCCTTCATTTTATTGCAAGGATTATAACTCATATTTGGCTCGCATAGGCTTCCTCTCTCTATTATTCATATTCTTCTTTCCTAAATATTACCATACTTGGGTAACAATGGCATACAATATCCACTCAAAATTGTTTGCATATCAATAAGAAATTAAAATACTTTAGAGGATATTCTTACCAAATCCCTACATACCTAATGCCACATGGGCATGAATATTTTTATACCTGTTCTAGCTGCTAGCACCCTTTTTCTATTTTTTACCTCATCAGTAGTGCTTCATGGGGAATTTTAAAGTCCCTTCAACAATATTTTAACGACAATGTTCTCATAGGCGTCCTTTGCTTGAGGTTGTCCATCATTGGAAACTATCTTTCTCAACAACTCCAATTTCTTTCTACATAGCCCTGGACTTTCAGTCCAACTGAGTTATTTTCCAAGGCCTCACTGCCTTTACTTATCACGGCTTAACCAAGCCCATTCATTTAAATATGCTTATTCATTCATTCTCACTTTTTCCAGTTGTACTTGTTTCCACAACTTCTCTTCTAAGGTTTACAAATTTGTTAAACAATTCATAATTTTTGGGGTGAGAAAAGTATTCCCCCTTTTCTCCTTCTTTGCTTAAGCAATCTACTCCCTGCTGGGATATTCCTGCTTGTTTCCTTGAGTAGCCTTGGTTAGGATCACCTTGACCTTTTGGATACATCAGCATGCTTTAATAACAAAATTTTTGTTCATAATGAATCATGAACTTGTGCATTCTACACATTACCATTCAGTTATCAGAATGGTCAACATTCATTTGTTAGTCTTCCATTCATGCATGATGTTTTAAATTGTAATCCTAGATTCTTATATGTGTGTGTGTGTGTGTGTGTGTGTGTGTGTGTGTATACTGCTCAATTCTCCACAGTCATTAAAGTTGTGACTCTATTCTCTTGATGGAGTCTTCACATAGTTCCTCCACATGGAACTCCTTCAACATGCAATTTCCTTATTGCATATCCTTCACTATCTGTGATAGCCTCAACCTTAGGTTAGCTTCAATTGTTTACCAAATATTCCATAAGGAATATAAACATGCATCTGTGTTATGCCTCCATATTATTTATCCACACATATTCCTTGTTTTGTTAACTTACATCTATGATGCACTTAACCACATGCATAATCATAAGCATATGTGTATCTACCATAGGTACATTTTGCAGCTCACATACATCAATTTCATGTACTCAAGCATATGCATACATAGCTAAAAATTCATCACACAAGCTCATTTCTCACACCCTTTCATGTCCTTCATGGACATATCAAACTCCAAAATCCTTCTCCCAAGGATCTCACTTCCATTCTCATGACAAGTTCCATAGGAATACTCAACATTGGGCTTCCCTCTCGGTTGAGAACTTGCAGTTATTCACATGATATCCACCTAGCAATTTAACAAACGTAGTCATAACTATGTTTCCCTTTATACACGATAACATCTAGCAAGAAAACGCTCTTTCCTTAACTTCCATGAAAACATTTCCCAACTCATAAATACAATCTGGGAAATTATAACCATGCCCAAGGTAACAAAACAACCAATCTAGTTTCCAACTGGTCTTGATCAATAAACCTTTCGATCAAGGGAATCCTTTTCTAGATTCCCTCACTATGATCCAAACCATATCTACAAAACATATATATATGTCTACCATCCACCACTGGATGTCAATCTGACCCATTGGGCATCTAGAAGTTCCCCAACACTTCATGTACCACATTCAGGATCAATCATTTAATTAACCATTTTACCTCATTTATAGTAAACTTTAATGTCTAATAACATTTGGACTATTTCCTTAAATACAAAATACAATTTCAAAGTATGTTACTTACTAAGTATTTTAATACAAAACTACATATTATCTTTAGATCATAATCAGTCTTGGGAAGAGGGTCCATCTCTTTATTTTTTAAATTTTTGTAGAGGTTCTAGTTGTTTTTGTCTACTCTCATTAAAACAAAAGATAGGTTTCAAATGTAGATCAGTCTTGACCATTACACCCAAAACTCTTTCTTATGTTCAACAACAACCAAGGCCAGAGGTCACTCTCCTCCTCCCACAACAATTCTGGCAGATTAGTTTCCTATCGACCAAGCAAGGGAGGCTTCTGTGATTTCTCACTCAATCACTCCATATTTCTACAACTCTATTTATCAGCTTGATTAGAAAAGCCCTTCCCAACAATTCTTGTACCTAGAAACAAAATTTGTTTCCCAATTCCGTTCGAAACCTGAGAGTTGCACATGTTTTTCCTTTTTAGAGAATGGTCAATGGACTCATTCCTCTCACGTAGACACATCCTTAAGTTAATAGGGATACACACTCCTCTAGCACAACCATTAGCTTTTGAACTAGCTCATGTCAATTCAATTCTACCTTCATGAAGGTTGTTCTCAATCTATAGGGTTCCTTTTTACTTGCTTACTAGGTTATTCCAACAACAATTTTCATTCATTATAGGTCAAGTAAATTGACCTTACAACTTCCATCAATCCTCTGATCGTGAGGTATCATACACATATACAAGGTTTAATCCTTAATTAAAGAAATAATTATTACTGCTACATATCCTTTCAATCCATTCACATCCAAGTCTTGCTATTAGTGCCCATCAACATAATCCCACTCCTGTAGGATTGACTATCATTTCCTAAAAGAAATGATAGGCTTCCTTTTCCACATACTAGCATGATTCAATATCATTGGGTAAAATCCCAACTGAATTTTAATCTACATCCTTCAATGAACTTATGGAGATAAATTCTGTATGACAATGATACTCTTAGCGGGCTCATTTTAGCCTTGGTAAACTAGTCTTATGACTATTCTCTGACCCATCTAGGCCTGTGTCTGAATCATGCTCTACTATATATGGTAGGGAAGGGTAGAAAATATACTCACTTGACTCTTTCATGAGCCCAAGTAGGCCAAGTGTTGTTGCCCGCTCTAATACTAATTTGTAACACACCTGACCCGTAAGTACCCTTTCTAGGGATGGAGCATAAAAAATTTTCTTACTCTAATCATATTGAATCATCTCTATGAGGTCTTCCTCCTTCTTCGACTCATCCATGGCTTTCTAAAGACTATTACCGGTCTCTAATCCGACCTCTGGTTTGTAAGTTATGGCCTCCTGAAGATATTCAGGTGTCATTAGTTGAGGGCCACATAAAACCCACGTGGGTCCACCTCATTAATACCATCCTCGGGATCCTACCACCCATAGGGAAGGTCCATCCACCGTCCAATCCAATGGTGGGACTTAATGCTCATCTAACACACAACCTAGAGAAGAATTCAATGTTCGGCGTTGAACACCCCTTTTTCTTACTATACGCATGTTCCCCAGAGTCCATAATTCCCGGACTTCTGAAGACCCAGAATCTCTCCACGTGGCTATGGCCTTCAAGACTTTCAACTTACCCACAAAAATACATCCCAAACCCTTTGAGTCTCGAATTCTCGGACTTCCGAAGTCCTGGAATCTCTCCACATAGCTCCAAACTTTGAGCCTTTTAACTTACCCACGCTGCTTCATCCCAAACCATCAGAGTCCCTAATTCTCGAACTTACAAAGTCCCGAAATATCTCCATGTGTCTCCATCCTTTGGGCCTTTCAACTTACCCATGACGCTGCATCCCAAACCCCCAAAGTCTCGGACTCCCTAAGGGTCCACCCTTGCACAAGGTGATGTGCTATATGCGAAGGAAAATACAAGTGGGTCCCTCATACTTTTCCTACCAAATGGACAAAATGGTAAGTTCCAAGTGTGATACGCAACAAGGAAGAGATGACACATGGCCCCTTCAGGGGATGACACATGTCACATGTTAATGGGCACGTAGGGTCTACGAGATGTACGATTCCGGGTGACACGTGTGTTGAGGAAAATATATGAAATGATCTTACTCAAGCATTTTCAGATATTACTTGGATAAAGTAAGATAGATGTGAATATCACCCTATGTTTATAGCCATCAACAATTGTTTCGTAAGCCAGAAGTATTGGTTACAAGGGCTTAGGCTGTTTTCTTTATAAGTGAAAGATTGTTGAAAAATTCAATGTTTATGTAATTTTCTGAATATAACAGATGCATTAATAAATGTAAAGACATAAGTAAAAATACCAAGTCAATAATCAACACAGATGAGACATAAATAAATCACTTATTTCATTTCAATTTATCAAAGAATTGTTCCCTTCACAAAATTCCCTGAGGATGTTTGGACCAAAGTCAAACTTAGATGTCCCCGATGAAAACCATACAAAAGGACTTCTGACAGAAAGTAAAAAACTGAAATTTAAAAGATGGATCATCTTTCCACAGATTGTTTCCCACTCGACTCTGCACAATATCCTTTATCAGTCATGAAATTTAATTCACAAATAGACAAGTCTACACAGAATATCAAAGATAGATCAACACCTCTGAAAAACAAGTGTCTGAATGATGTAATTTAGCCTTGAATCTTGTTGTCTACAATAGGACACTCTTATCATAAACGAGAATTAGGATCTCAATGAATTAAAGAATGAATGAAAACTGAATTGTCTCAATAAAACTCAAGAGAAGACCTTATTATGCTTTCTCCTTCTATTCTCCTCTTGTTCCTCCTTCTCTTTTTGCCTTTAAGCAATCAGAATTAGTTGAAGTAGTTAAATTACCTCTTTATTTAAGTTAACTAAAACTCAACCAACTTTTTAAGGGAAAATTAAAAAAATAATAATAAGGGTCTTTAATAAATAATAACTAGTAGGTGGGACCCCTTGTGAATCCCTTTAGTTTCTTTAACAAGCATAAACACAACTAATTAATCAATCATACACATCCCTCCTTGTGGCTCCCATCATTACTCTCATAATTTGAAAATTAATATCAATGATATTTGAAACCATATCCAAAATTATAATATCCAACATATCCAAAAGATAGTGTGCTGTCCAAAAACTTTAGAAGTCAATTGTTCTCAACAATCAATAAATAAAAACACTCAAAAACCATATTTTCCACTCAGGGAGGCAAATTTTCCCTTGTTTCTATTGTCTCCATTTGATTTATCTGAATTTGCCTTAGGCTGTGTGGAACCTTTAGGCATGATCCCACTGATAACATGAGAGAAATCATCTCTCAAATGCATGCAAGATGAAACGGATTTGGCAGAGTCATTTGAGGGAGAGGAGGGGGAAAACACATTTTTTCCTTTATTAGGAGCATGGTGGGCTTCGATTTTTAACCTTTTTCTTTCGTGGAAAGACTGTACTGGTGAATGTGCATGGGCAACTTGGAAAATTTGGTTAACTAGTGGAGGAGGAGCAGGTAGAGACAAATTGGGCCAACCACAATGTTGGGATACTCCCGAGTGGACAATCTCTTTCCATCCACTATTTTCAGGGACTTCAGGTTGTAATGAGACATGAGGGAGAATTGGGATACTAGGGACATGCAGGGCTTGGAAAGGAGGCCTTTCTGACCTAGGTTGGACCACTCCTTGTCTAATCCAGTTAAAAAAATCCAGCTTGAAATAGATGGCTCAACTCTTGTGAGTTTGCATCAAAATGTATAGAAAACCTTGGCCTTTTCCAATTTCCTCTTCCCCTGTTACCCCGACCATGGCTACATTTGCTGAAGAATCTATATACGCATTAATTATTAGCAACTACTTTATTCAAAAAACCATACATGACATCTCTTTAAATATGAAACAAAGTTTGTCTCAGCAACACATCAGACTCATGCAATCCAATCCATAAAATCGTTTAATACTTGTCAAGGAGCAGGGGGTGAATAAGGGTTCTGGGATATATGAGGGATTGTATTGAGTGAAAAGTGGTAAAATAAAGGGGGGTAGATCATGATTAATGCTCAACAAATCATCAAACAATCAACTGTATTGTAATAACAAAACATATCAATTGTAATTCATCCTTGTGCCATCCTTCAACTGCTATAATACAAAGTTTTCATTTAACTATAATTTAATTTTAAGAACATGGAGTGAATAGTGAATCTAGGAAGGTGAGGGGACTTGTAATGTGCGGAAAAGTGAGAGAATAGCAGGGAAATAACGAATATTGTTCATAAAACAAATCAAGTAATCAATAAACATAACTTTGTACTAAATAAAAAAAACCAACACCAATCCAATAATTACTGTGTATCAAAATTGTTCATTATTCAACATTCAATTTTTTCAAAACTTCTCAATTAGAAGAGTTTGCAATCATACTCATAATCAAAGTAGCTTTCAACATTCCTTTTAAGAAAATGATTAGTCTCTAATTTCTTTCCTTTCCTTTTAAGAATCGAAAGAAAACACACAACACCATTGCTCCATTTTTATCCATAATACATCGCTATAAAAATATCATTCACTGTCCATAAATTCACAATCGGGCAATTAAAACATATGCACAGGTTCCTTTCCAAATTGAACAAACTTCTAAAACATGCCCAATTTCATACATTCTTCAACATATCAACCAATAAGTTCTTGTAACGGAACCACATTCAACATAAACCCGAGCTTCATCACTGTCAATGAAACCATTCATAATATGAGCAATGATTCCATAATAGATGCAGAATGAACATAACGAAATACACATAATTACCAATTCCATAAATTGTTATAACCCTAATCGGGCCTAGTGAAACACACATGAGTCTCCAATTTGCAATCGACACCCTGTTGTAGAACACAATGATTCAACATATAACGAAAAAGAGGCAGCCCTTTGACTGCAGATTATTACTCATTCTCGATCACAACTTTTCAACCAATTTCATCATAGGAAGAAAATATAGGGACTCGACAAAACATTCCATAACCACTCCACTTGATAACCAATCTTTGACAACCAAAAAGATGCCCGACATGAGTAAGAACAATTGGGGATATTTTTAAAATCGGGCTCTGTCATAACAAATACAAAGAGGTAACCAAGAGTGTGCTCAGTCATCAATAGCATAGATAACCAGAGGTCCTCATAGGCATATCAACCATAGGCAAAGACCCTTCGATACAAGCATAGTAGGAACTACAAGGTTCCTTATAACTCTCGGTCTGGGCAATGGCACAACAATTAGCCACAGAGAAAACACCGACAGGTAGGGTAGAAAAACGATGCACATAGTGCATCTTGTGTTTGCAAAGGAGAAACAAATGTCCACTAGATAGTGACGGTTACCCATAACACACAGAGGTATAACCTCTGTCTATTTGTTAAGATCCGAATCATTTGACAACAATGTCAGTGAAGAAACATAATATGAGGCATAACTTATATCACCCAACAACCATATATCATATATATCGACATTATGGCAACCTTAAGACCGATTCTTGAAATATTTTGGTGCCATGAAACTGAGCCCACGACCATGACTCTAGAAAAATACACAACAACCAAATGGCAGTCTGAACATGACTGGATAGGGCTACACTCATGACTGTGAGGAAGCAACAAGAAGGAATACATAGAGCAAAACCCTCCACCATTGAAACACAATGATAATACCCATATTCATTTAAAAATCCACAGAGACCCACAACGATTTTAACCAACAGAGCAACCAACGAATGCACAACTCAACCAAAACCAATTCTTTTACTTGCAATCTGAACAGTTACACAACCATTCCAGAGATAAAAACCACACATTTACACAGTTGAAATTCTTAGGAAAACACAAACCCAAGCATTACTGAGCCATTGTTCGTTCATACACATAGCGTAATAAATGGATGGGGTGAAAAAGAACCATACCTGTAACCAAGATCTTAAAAGGGTGAGCTGGTTGAGCATTTTCTTCCCAAGCCTGAATTGCGGAGCTTAACCACCATCAGATCAAAATGAAACAAGAACCATACTAGGGTGACGACCTGATGGGGAGAGTATGGAGTGACGTGCATTTACTGCATGTCGCTTCCATCTCCTCTTCTATTCAATTCCGAAGTACAAGACAACCAACACTCAACATATCATTTAAACCATGTAATCAATTTCCAAACCATTGAAATCTGCGACCACATTCCTTGCCAAATGTGCCACCCAAAACATTCACGTTAACCCTTGACAAGTTTTCATGCCATACCATATGCCTTGCAATATCATATGCACCCCAAAATAACTCAAATGAAAAATTGCATAGCCACTAACCAACCATATAATAGTTAGGACTAACACTAACATGTTTTATATTTCCATTTGCACATAGCCTTTAACATAGCTTAAACATAGGCCCTTTCATTTAGGGTTGTTCCCATAAGTTTCTTCTCTTTGTTTTGGTTATGTCATTGCTAACATATTTCTTATGTATGTGTAGCCAGGTAATAAATCATGGTGACATGATTAAACATAGCAACTGTAAATATATGCCAATCATAAAAAATAAAAAAATCTTTAAATAGTAGAACATCCCATAAAATGCATCATCCACTTGTTACTATATCCAAAATGAAACCAGGACTGCACTTT
>ML816663.1:145749-156223 GCA_009831015.1 Picea engelmannii | reverse complement strand
AATTGGGTTCCCTGTAGCCTGAACAATTCTTGCCAAAAATTGGTGGGAAAGTGGGATCTCAGTCAGAGACAATAGAATGAGGCATGGAATGAAGCTTGAAGATATGATCCATGAAAAGTTGAGCCATTGTGGATGCAGCTAATGGGTGTTTAAGAGAACATAAATGAGAATATTTGGAAATATGATCAACAACCACCATGATGATAGACTTATTTCCTGATTTAGGAAATCTAACAATGAAATCCATCGAAATATCCATCCAAATAATGTGTGGAATAAGAAGCAATTGTAGTGTGTCAAGGGATTTGACTACTTCACACTTGTTTCATTGATAGACATCACATTCCTACGCAAAGGTGTGAGCGCCCTACTTCATACCATCCCAGGAAAAAGGAGTGTTTGACCCTGTCATAGGTTTTAGTAAACCATGAATGCGCAACTATGGTTGTAGCATGAAGCTCAGAAAGCATCGTGGATTTAAGTTGCGACTATTTTCTTAAATACAAATGACCTTTGTAGCGAATCTCATCATTTTGACAAGAGTACCCTCAAGAAATTGGAAAATTATATTGCAATCATTGGATCAGACATGAAATTTTTGGATCTTGTAGCCATTCCTGGTGAACAACTTGGAGCCAATATGGTACAATGAAGGAGAGAAAAAAGAGGGACCCTTCATCTTCATATTTCCTTGAAATATCACCTATAACCACATTTTCTTTTCCTTTATTGTAAATGATCTCATATTCATATCCAAATAGCTTGGTCATCCATTTTTGTTTCTCCAGGGATGAAATCTGTTGCTCTAGAAAATACTTGAGGCTCTGATGATTTGTCTTAATTTAGAAGAATTTCACCAATAGATAAGGGTGTCAAACATCCACATCATGAAGAATAGCCAGCATTTCATTTTCATAGATTTATTGGCCCAAATGGCGCTCTGACAGTTATTTTATAGTGAAGGACAAAGGTCGGCCATCTTGCATAAGGACTGCGCCAATTCCTTTCCTTGAAGCATCACATTCCAGGAAAAAGGTATTTTTGAAGTTGGAAAGAGACAGGAAATGAGTAGTCCACATAGCCTCTTTCAAGGCTTGGAAGGATTGATCAACTATTGGAGTCCAAGTGAAATCATTCTTTTTAAGGAGAGCAAAGAGAGGCACCACAAATTTTCCCTAATTATCAAAAAACTTGAAATAATATCCCATTAAATCAAGAAACCAATGCAATCTCTTGATATTATTGGGGAGAGACCAATCCTACATAGCTTCAATTTTCATAGGATCGACCCTGACAACTTCCTTTCCAACAATATGACCCAAGTACTCCACTTTTGAGGCTCCAAAAGCACATGTAGGTTGTTTGAGGAAACTTTGGTGTTGAGAGAGTATATGATGAACTTGATCCACATGGGAAAGATGGGTTTCCCATGTTTTACTATAGATGAGAATATCATCTAAGAAAACTAAGACAAAATGATGGAGAAAAGGATGGAAGGCATGATTCATGAGGATTTGGAAAGTGGAGGGAGCATTACACAAGTCAAAGGGCATGAACAAGAACTCATAGTGTCCCTCATGAGTTCGAAAGGTAGTATTAGGAATGTCGACCTATTTCATATGTATTTGGTGGTAGCTAGAACAAAGATCATGTTTAGTAAAGTATTGAGCACCACTTAATTCATCCAAGAAATCATCAATGACAGGATTGGGAAATTTGTATTTGATTGCGATTTTGTTGAGGGCGTGAAATTTAGGGCACACATGCTAAGATAATTATTTCTTAAGGGCCATGACCACAGGAGAATAATAGGGGATGGTACTAGGACGAATAACACCCACAGCGATAAATTCTTGAACATTTTTCTCAATTTCATTTTTTTGGGAAAATGGATGATGATAAGGGTGAACATTTGGAGGAAGGTTTTCGAGGACTAGGGGAATGGAATGATCATGAACACCACAGTAATGGGGAATTCCATAGGGAGTGGAAAACCAACTTGATGTTTAGAGATGATGGATTGGAGGTTAGGATGCACAGAGGGTGTCTTAGTGGTGTGAATGGAATGGAGTTGTGTAATAATTCCAGAATGAACGTTTTTTAGGAGATTTTTCATGTGATGGGAACTGATGATCTCAAGGGAGCCTACAGTGATGCCTTAGAAATTATAATGTTGGCCCTCCTGTTTGAATTGCATGGTTAATTCCTTAAAATCTATGAGGACAGGACTAAGTGTAATATTCCTAAGGCCAAAACCAATTGTAAATGTAAATACAAATGTACTTAAGCTGGTGAGTTGTTTTGATATCATTTTTGTATGCACATTTCATGGCATAGTGCGCACATGTACTGCACAGTAAAATGAGGAAGTGTGAACATTCCATGATATCGCGTGCAACATCTTAAGTGCACATGATGTTGAGGCCAGGGAGCCTTTGTGTATATGATATGTTTTATAGGTTGGTGATCCAGTTATTATAAGATATGATGTTTATGTTTTGATTAGGCCGAAGAGCCTAGATGTTAAAGGCCAGTGCGCCTATTTTTGTACATGTCTCATATTTAATATAAAATACATCGTTGTGTGCAGACCCACCACGCTAAAAGAGATGGGGGACTAAACTCCACTAGTTAGGGAAAGGGAGGGGCTAAGTTAAGGAATGGGGCTAAGCTAGGGAGCTTGAGCCAAAAATGAATATTATATTAATATTTCTTAAATCATAAAGTATGGATAATTATTTTATCATAAGTTCTAAAGTTGGGGACAAGTGGGCCAAGGTAGCTCCCAGCATGACAAGTGTCAAGTTGGGGACATGCATACATATTGTTGGGACTTAGTTCATTTTCACATGCCCCCATCATTCTTACCATCATATTTTCCATCATTCGGCCATGATTCCATGACCATTTTTCACTCACGCAGTAAGATATCCTTAGACATTCATTTCACTATATCTGAACCTGTATCCATAGCCATTTTGTGTTGGTGTAGTTGGTTAGATGGGGAGCGGGACTAAAGAAGTCAGTTTTCAAGCCCGTGGGATATTGAAGAGGTGGGTTTTCAGGCCTGTGAGCAATTCTCTGGGTGAGATAATTGCTAGGAATTGACTTCCTGGAGGTGTTGAACTACAGCTACAGGGCTCTGAGACTTCTTGTACATATTGTTGATGAATCCCTGGAAGGGAAGTGGGGCAGCCAAGGGATTGCTGAGTAGAGAAGGAGCACACTTCCTTGGGTGGGACAAGCATGTGGGGAATGAGAGACTGTAGGCTATTAGTTTGACTAGGCACCTGTGATAGAGTCTTTCTTGTTTTCCATGAACCATTAGCTTGGTTAGGAACCCTTTACCCGGTGGAGTTTAGTCCCAGCTTGGGGGTGACTCACTGTTGAGAGTGATGAACATTGTGGTCTAAGGTTGGGAGGTTCATGGAGGTTTTGTACACAGTTGGTGGTATTCTTAAAAATATAAGTGTTAACTGTGTGATAAAATTACATGTTGCACTGTTATCTACGTGTTTATTTTATGGGTTTATCATATGTGTGGTTATGACTGTCTGTAGGTTTTTGGGTATTCCTGTATATGCTGCATGTCTATGTTTATTTATTTCAATGTGAATTTGTGCATTTACTTAATGTGTTTGTCTTTTATGTTTTATATATAAAGCTTCCACAAGAATGTTGTGTGTGTATGTTTTAAATGCATGCAGCTAGAAAATTTTATGTGGCATAGCTCAGAATAGAAGCTGGGTATGTTACAGTATGTTCCGCAGAGAGAACGTAAGTATTCTCTAGCGTAGCGTGGCCCGACCATGGGTGTATGGGGATGTTACAATATGGTATCATAGATTTAGTTTTCAACACTGAGCCTGGATGGGCCGAGAAAGTTGAGTTGAAGCAAAATGTCACAGAGGATTTATTTCGAAGTGGCCAAATTTCAATTCGTAGAACGTCCATGGTAAAAAGTAACAGCAACTGGGCAAAAAATGGGGAAAAGACCCAATTTTTGTGGTTGAATTCGTGAGAAAATGGAGAAATTCATCCAAGTGATGAGATATTACTAATTTAATATCTGTTCTAGCAAATTCGGACCTAGAATTGGTCGAATTTGATGTTACAGTGAATCCATGATAGTTGGAGCAAGTTTTATAATTAAAATTCCCAATTCGTGAATTGAGTTTGGGAAAAATCTGTTCCAGAAATGTCAACCCACAATGATCTATTTTTATAGAGGTTGATTTGGTGTTATCGGGGTGAAATTGAACGAATTTCATAGTTGCAAAATGTCTATGGTGAATTGGAAAAAAAAAAGCCTCAATTTCTGCATCAGAATTCATGAGGAATCGATGCGCATAAAGGTGAATGTGCACAGTTGGGCGCACCGAAAATTCATGTGGCACAGCGAAAATCTTGGGATAGGTAAAATTCAGCACTGCCCGGCAAGGTATTGCGTTCTGATGCGCGCGTTAAATTTTGGTGTTGCGCAAAAAAATGATAGTGTGCGGGTGCGCGCGATAAAAATTTAGTACCGCGTGGAAAAATATGGTGTGAAGGTGCTCGTGGTGTACACACACATAATAATGATGTGCAAGGTGTATGTAGTATTGGCAGGGCGCATAGAAGTTTGGTTGGCATGTGCGCAATATGGGTATATGTTGTCGCGCGACAATTTAGTATGGTGCGCACAGAGTATTGATGTGTGGTGGAGGCATACTAAACTTGGCATGGTGCAATGCATAGAGTGAATTGCACGAGAAATACAACGTGCGATACAAGAACCTAAACTGCACGTGGTAGATATTGGCGCGGGACACAAAAGTGTGCGCAAGTTATTGGCGCGACAAAGAAGTGATACACAGTGGTTTTAAAGTGCGCGAAGCACAATTTACCTTGTGATGTTGCAGCACATGGAAAATACAGGTGCACAGATTGAAATTTGTTTGCACGAAGTTGTTTGGAGGGTGAAGAACAACATTAAACCAACGAATTTCCATGACGTCTTATATCGTTTGAACGTCACATTTTTGCAGTGCGTTTTTTAGAGCCTTAAGAGCATTTTTAGCAACTCAAAAAAAAAAAAAAATACGAGAACAGAGTGTGACAAGGCACACTTTGTCTTTGCAGCTCAAATAAAAGAGCTTGGATAGATCTTTATAATGTTATAAATTGTTTTTCAAATGAAGCTTTATGAGAAAGATACAACAGAAACAGTGAAGGGTAAATTATAAGACCCAACTAGCTCCATGAAGCCATAACTTTCTGCTCAAGGCTTGGAATTGAGCATGTGAGTAAGCGTTGGAAAGGTATTGAATAGTGGAATATAATTATCCACCCAAAAAATTTATCAAGGCATTGAAATTTCTAGGAAATCAGAAGAATGAATTTTGATGTATATTATTGAACCATAATGGTTCATATTTTCATGAAATTGTTGAAACAGTTATCCTGACAAGGTTTTGTTGGCTGCACATTTTGCAGAGATAACAACAACTAGATCAAGATAGGATTAGAGTCCAAAGTAATAGAAGAGGCACAAGGGAATTACATCCAGGAAGATGAAGTCATAGGGATGGATGTCCATTTGAGCATCGATGGAAAAAACTCCAATGGACATGGAGAAGAAAGGAATGAAAACATGAATATGGTAGAGACCATTAAAAATTTGTAGAAGGATGTCCAAAGCCATAAGGATTATAATGAAAGGATTATGATAGCCAAGGAGTAGTAGGATGACTTCAACATGAAGTTATTGTAGATCTTGAACATAATATAAAATAAATTGGATAAGGAGAGTGGCTCAAGTAAATTGGGAAGTCACAAGTCTCATGATGAGAAAAGAAAATCAAGAAGTGTTAGAAGACATCACAATCACTCCCCAAGTCATTCCAATAAGAGGGAACACAGTATATCAAGTCCATCCCCTGTTAGGAATCATAAGAGTTATGGGGTGGATGAACTACGAGGAGAAATGAACAAAATCAAACCTCCCACTTTTGATGGTGAGCACAAGAAGGATGAAGATGAAGAGACATGGCTGCTAGGAATGAGAAAGTATTTTCAATTGCATAATTATTCTTCTCATGTAGAGGGTAGAATTGCCATCTATCAACTCAAGGGAAAGGAATCCATGTGGTGGGATCATCTTGTGCGGGTGCAACACATTAAAGAAAAAAGTGTTACTTGGAGGGAATTCAAGAGGTATTTCGAGAAGAAATACTTGACTAAGAGATACTATGACAAGAAAATGAAAGATTTCTTTGAACTCAAGCTTGGGAGTATGACCATTGATGAATATGAGAGAAGGTTTTTAGAACTATGGAAGTATGTCTCTTTCATCAAGGATGAGACAATGAAGATTCAAAGGTATTTGAGTGGATTGCCATCATTTATCAGTGACAAGATACAGTATGATGATCCCAAGACATTGGAAGAGACCACAAGGTGAGCTAAATTCCTATATGCTCAACAAAAATCAAGGCCAACATTCCAAAAAGATTGGGAAGACAAAAAGAAATTCAAGGTGGATGAGAGGAAGAAGGGATATAGGCCACTATTCTTCAGAAACAATCCTTAGGGACAAAAAAATCCTAAAGAACCCAGAAGGATTGACACAGGGAGTCAAAGGCCAAGTCAACCACCTATTCAATGTTGGGGTTGTAAAGGGTATCACATGTTCAGAGATTGTCCTCACAGAGGTGAAAAAGGGAGGACTGTTCACAATGTACAACAAGCTGAAATAGTGGAGGACATGAGCAGAAAGATACCCAGGATCTATGCGGCCCTGGACAACAAGCAAGCAGAGTATCAGTCACACATGATTGAAGTGGAAGGTATGATCAACAACCAAACCATTGCCATTTTAATTGATTCAGGAGCTAGTCATAGTTATCTAGATCCTAAGATGGTGGAAAGTTTGCATTTTCCAAGAAGCAAGCATTGGAAATCTTGGTTTATGTGGCTGGCTACAGGAACCAAAAGAAAAGTTAATGAGATGGTTAAGTCATGTCTTATGGACATGAATGGAATGAACACCTGGGCATATTTGAACATCTTGCCTTTAGGTTCCTATGACTGTCTAATTGGGATGGATTGGTTGGACCAACATCATGCTCTCCTAGACTGTCATAACAAAGAATTTACTTGCTTGGATGAGGAAGGGAAACAAAGGAAAGTGTAGGGAATTCCCAATAAAGTAACAATTAGAGAGATTTCAACATTGTAGCTGAAGAAATGTTACAGAAAAGGGTGTCAAATATTTGCAGCTCATATGGAGGAGACACCTAAAGATAAGGTGCCAAATTTGGAAGATTATGCAGTCCTGGAAGATTTTGAAGATGTGTTCAAAGAGGTACCAAGACTACCCCCAAGGAGGGACATTGATTTCTCTATAAATCTAATGCCTGGAGCAGCTCCAGTGTCAAAGAATCCTTACAGAATGAGTACACCAGAGCTGAAGGAGTTGCAAATGCAACTTGAAGAGATTATGAAGAAGGGGTATATACGCCCAAGTGTCTCACCTTGGGGTACCCCAGTCTTGTTTTTGAAGAAGAAATATGGAACATTAAGATTGTGCATTGATTTCAAACAGTTGAATAAAGTGATTGTGAAGAACAAGTATCCTCTACCAAGGATTGATGATCTCTTTGATCAATTGAAGGATGCAAAGATATTTTCAAATATAGATATCAGGTCAGGATACCATCAGGTAAGGATTAAATAATAAGATATCAACAAGAGGGCGTTCACAATTCACAATGAATTCACAAGGTATGGTCATTATGAATTCACAATGGTGCCATTTGGGTTGTCAAATGCACCAGTTGTATTCATGTTCTTAATGAATGGTGTTTTCCGAGAATATTTAGACAAGTTTGTCATTGTCTTTTTGGATGACATTCTTGTATATTATAAGTTAGAAGAAGAGCATGAGTATAATTTGAGGATGGTGTTGCAAGTATTAAGGGAGCATCAGTTGTATTCCAAATTGAACAAGTGTTCATTTTATCAAAAGAAAATTCACTATTTGGGGCATATCATTTCAAAGGATGGGATAGCAGTGGATCCTAAGAAGATAGAATCCATTAGAGAATGGACAGTGCCAAAGAATGTGACAGAGGTAAGATCATTCATGGGTCTTGCAGGCTACTACAGAAGATTTATTGAAGGATTCTCAAAGATAGAACACCCAATCACTTCCTTGCAAATAAAATGTGTGAAGTTTTAGTGGACATTGGATTGTGAGAAGAGTTTCCAACACTTAAAACAGTTATTAACAAGTGCTCCAATAATAAGGATTGCAGACCCAAATGAGGACTTCATTGTATGCATAGATGCATGTAAAGAAGGAATTGGTGGAGTCCTCGGTCAAAATGGGTTTGTCATATGTTATGAATCAAGGAAGTTGAAGGAGCATGAAAGAAACTATGCCACTCATGATGTGGAGTTGGCATCCATAGTGCATGCTTTGAGGAAATGGAGACACTACCTCATGGGGAAAAGGTTTGAGATGAGGACAGACTACAATGGTCTGAAATATTTGTTTGATCAACCAACTCTAAATGCTAGGAAAAGAAAATGGTTAGAATTTCTAAGCGAATATGACTTTGATATAAAGCATATCAAGGGGAAAGAGAACAAATTGGTTGATGCACTCAGCATAAGAGTGCATGAAATGCATGCTAAAACCATTAGCATGTATCAATCAGATTTGAAACACATAGTTATAGAGACTGCCAAATCAGATTTACAATACAAGGATTTAGTGGCAAAACTACATCAAGGTAATTTGAAGTAGAAAATTGAAGAATACAAGCTAGATAAGAATGAAATTCTCATGTACAGGGCAATAATTTATGTACCAAATTCCTAGGAGTTGAAAAATCCGATATTGAGAGAAATGCATAATGTGCATTATGTTGGGCACCTAGGATATCAGAAAACTATTGCAGTTGTCAAGAGCCAATATTATTGGCCAGGCATGAAGAAAGAGGTTGTTGATTTTATTGACAAATGTTTGGAATGTCAAAAAGTAAAGGCTGAGCATAAACACCTAGCTGGTTTTCTATAGCCATTACCCATTCCTGGGTGGAAATGGGAAGTTGTAACCATGGATTTCATTACCAAACTACCTAGAACAAACAAGCAACATGACTCTATCATGGTAGTGGTGGATAAGCTTACTAAAGATGCCCATTTTATTCCAGTTAAGCTCACTCACAACGAAACGCATATTGTTGATGTTTATATGAGGGAAATTGCTAGATTACATGGCATACCCAAGACAATTGTGTCTGACAGAGATCCAAAATTTACCTCAAAATTTTGGAAGGGGTTATTTAATGGATTTGGAACAAATTTGAATTTTAGTACAACTTATCATCCAGTAACAGATGGACAAACAGAGAGGGTGAATCAGGTAATTGAGGATATGTTGAGGATGTATGTGATCGATAAACCATCAAAATGGGAATACTACCTACACTTGGTAGAGTTTGATTATAACAATGGGTACCAAGCATATCTAAAGATGAGCCCATTTGAGGCACTTTATGAAAGAAAGTGAAACACACTGGTAATTTGGGATAACCTAGCAGATAGAGTAGTGGTTGGGCCAGATTTGCTCAGGAAAATGGAAGAGAAAATGTTGAAAATAAAACAAAATTTAAAGGTTGCCCAGGACAGGTAGAAAAGCTATGTTGATAAGGGAAGAACTCACATGCAATTTAAAGTGGGTGACCATGTATTCTTGAAAGTGAAAGCCAACTAAAGTTCCTTGAAGTTGGGAAATTGTACAAAATTGGCAGCTCGTTATTGTGGGTCGTTTCAAATCCTAGAGAGGATTGGTCCAGTAGCTTATATGATTGCATTGCTTGCATCTATGTTTGTTCATAACATATTCCATGTATCATTGCTAAAGAAATATATATCTGATACTAATCATGTTATTGATTGGAATGTGATTCAGGTGGAGCAAGAAGACACTTTTCAAGTGCATCTAATGCGCATTCTAGACTGGAAAATCAAACATCTCCAGAATCGAGCCATAGGGATTGTAAAGGTCCAATAGACCTATTACGGTCCTGAGGACGCTACTTGGGAGCATGAGGATACAATACAAGCAGAATACCCGCATATTTTTGAGTATTTTTGAAATTTAGTTGTACATGGGTACATGATGCACTAAGGACAGTGCATAAATAAGGGGAGCAGATTGTAATATCATGTTACCCATCACAATTAATCACTCTGATAGTGTCGTAAGTGTCGTCATTACAAGTGTTGTAAGTGTCGCATCTTGTCCGTAAGTGTCACATCTTGACCACAAGTGTTGCAACTGTCACAAACACCATACTGCCATATTGCATATGTCATGCCTCTAATGACATCATAAAGACACTTAGGACACCTCAAAGGTTAGTTTGGAAGAAGAGAAATCACTTGATAGGAAGTGCAAGCCTTTTGACATTGAGAAAACCAC
>ML816663.1:114319-141949 GCA_009831015.1 Picea engelmannii | reverse complement strand
ATAAGGAGGCCTTCTCATGGTGAAAGGTACAGTGGAGACTAGAGATTGATACCAAACTTATGATCCTATAAGTGGTATTGACAGAAAACAATGGAGATTGAGAATTATACCTAACTTATGATCTCATAAGAAGGTATTGGCATTGAAAATATTGGAGATGTGAAACTTATGATCCCATGAGTGAGATGTCATCAAAGCAATCAGTGGATATTACTTAAGCAAAGGGGTTGGACAAGGAGAACTGGAAGAAGTTGTTGCACCTTCATTCAAAGGATTGTAAGTACTTTTACTTGTTCTCATTAATATAATCAATGCTTGGCATGTTTCTTTCAAATTTATGCTTGTTCCACATGAGTTTGTCTACAGTAGGTGGATCTATGTTTGAGCTAATCTCAGTAGAGTAGGAATTCCTTTGTACCTGTGTTTGTTTTGCAGGACCTATCAGGGAGCTCAATATCAAAGCTCACCCTAGACTTTGCAAGGATGAATGTCGCTAATAAGGTACATATATTTCTCCTTCTCTTTCACTTATTAGCTTGATCATATCTAAAAGGAAGTCAATGTCCATGTTAAGCACTTTTTTGTCTTGGCCTTAGGAGTCTAGAGACCAAGAGGGAATCCACTTGTCCGTAGGAGGATTCACCTTCAACAGGGAAGTCAGTGTCCATGTTAAGCACTTTTTTGTCTTGGTCCAGTAGATTATATGATTGCATTTCCTGCATCTATGTATGTTCATAACGTATTCCATGTATCATTTCTAAAGAAATATATACTCGATACTAATCATGTTATTGATTTGAATGTGATTCAGGTGGAGCAACAAGGTGTTTTTCAAGTTTCGGTGTGCATTCTGGACCGGAAAATCAAACAGCTCTAGAATCGAGCCATAGGGCTTGTAAAGGTCCAATGGACCTGGTACGGTCCTTAGGACACTACTTAGGAGCATGCGGATATAATACTGGTAGAATACCCACATCGTTTTGAGGATTTTCGAAATTTAGTTGTACATGGGTACATGATGCACTAAGGACAATGCATAAATAAGGGGAGGAGATTGTAATATCCCTAAGGCCAAACCCAATTGTAAATGTAAATACAAATGTACTTAAGATGGTGAGTTGTTTTGATATCATTTTTGTATGCACATTTCATGGCATAGTGCGCACATGTACTACACAGTAAAATGAGGAAGTGTGCACATTCCAAGATACCGCACGCAACATCTTAAGTGTGTGCGATGTTTTGGCCAGGGAGCCTTTGTGCATATGATATGTTTTATAGTCTGGTGAGATAGTTATTATAAGCTAGGATGCTTATGTTTTGATTAGGCTAGAGAGCCTAGATGTTAAAGGCAAGTGCGCATATTTTTGTACATGTCTCATATTTAATATAAAATACATCGTTGCATGCAGACCGACCATGATAAAAGAGACGGGGGACTAAACTCCACTAGTTAGGGAAAGGGAGGGGCTAAGTTAAGGAAAGGGGATAAGCTAGGGAGCTAGAGCCAAAAAGGAATATTATATTAATATTTCTTAAATCATAAAGTATGGATAATTATTTTATCCTAAGTTCTAAAGTTGGGGACAAGTGGGCCAAGGTAGCTCCCAACATGACAAGTGTCAAGTTGGGGACATGCATACATATTGTTGGGACTTAGTTCATTTTCACACACCCCCATCATTATTACCATCATCTTTTCCATCATTCCTTCCATCATTCAACCATGATTCCATGACCATTTTTCACTCACGCAGTTAGTTATCCTCATACATTCATTTCATTGTATCTGAACGTATATCCATAGCCATTTTGTGTTGGTGTAGCTGGTTAGTTGGGGAGCGGTACTGAAGAAGCGGGTTGTTAGGCCCGTGGGATATTGAAGAGGCGGGTTTTCAGGCCCGTCAGAAATTCTCTGGGTGAGAGAATTGCTGGGAATTGACTTCCTAAAGGTGATGAACTGCAGCTACAGGGCTCTGAGACTTCCTGTCCGGCCTATTGTTGAATCCCTAGATGGGAAGTGGGGCAGCTGAGGGACTGTTGAGTAGAGAAGGGGCACACTTCCTTGAGTGGGACAGGCATGTGGGGAATGAGAGGCTATAGGCTATTAGTTTGAGTAGGAACCTGTGACAGAGTCTTTCCTATTTTCCATGAACCATTAGCCTGGTTAGGAACCCTTTACCCGGTGGAGTTTAGTCCTAGCTCGGGGGTGACTCATTGTTGAGAGTGATGAATAGTGTGGTCTAAGGCTAGGAGGTTCGTGGAAGGTCTGCACATAGTTGGTGGTATTCTTAAAAATATAAGTGTTAACTGTGTGATAAAATTACATGCTGCACTATTATCTACGTGTTTATTTTATGGGTTTATCATATGCGTGGTTATAACTGTCTGTAGGTTTTTGGGTATTCATGTATATGTTGCATGTCTATGTTTACTATTATTTCAATGTGAATTTGTTCATTTAATTAATGTATTTATCTGTTACATTTTATATATAAATCTTCCACAAGAGTGTTGTGTGTGTATGTTTTAAATGCATGAAGTTAGAAACTTTTATGTGGCATAGCTCATAATAGAAGCTGGGTATGTTACAATATGTTATGCAGAGAGAACGTAAGTGTTCTATGGCATAGCGTGGACCAGCCATGGGTGGTCGGGGACGTTACACTAAGAGTTTGTAACCATTCTACACCAGGAAAAATGTCACAACCACCCATGTTGATAGAAAAAATATGATATTTCATGTTGTATTGACCAATTTGGAGACAAACATTTTCACAACGGTCCCCACATTTCATGGATCCTCCACTGGAAGTCATGATTTTAAAATTGTTGACTTCACGGATATAACAATTAGTTTCTTGGTAAATGAGACGATGAATAAAATTATGGGTTTTTCCACTGTCAATGAGGATGATGACATTTTGATTCGTAATGTAACCAATTGGCTTGAGGGTTTGGGGAGAAGAGAATACAGTGAGAGAATTCAGTGAAATGACTAGTTCGAATTATGTGGGGTTCGAGGGAGGAGTAATATCAGTTGGCTCTGGTAACTCGGTCGTTAGTGCTAGAATTAAACTCAAGAAAACTATTGAGTTAAGCCTAGCACACCTTGTTTCAAAATGTTCAATAGGGGGTTTTAATATGGATAAATCCTTCCTTGACTTGAAAGGGAATAATGACCTGATCTGTTAGGATCACTTACCTAGGTGCAATAGGTCAGGTAAAGAAAACTAATGGCTAGCAACTTAATATTTTAAGTGAAGTGATTTTAGAGAAGGGGGAAAACAAAAATTATAAATACACCAATAACAAATCTTGTTCTTAATATCCTTATATAGAAAAATAATAAACCTTTATCTAAAAATCATTCCAAATAAGATTTAAGGAGAAGAAACACCAATGTGGAAAATATTACTAAAAACCATTTAAAGAAACCTTCTCAGCACAAAATCATTATTCATAAGCTTGTATAACATCAACAAAGTGTTTCATAAGAAAACATGAAGATGATAAACATAGAAAGAATACAAACTAACCATTAAATTCATTAGCAGCTAAAGTCTTTACATAGGCAATATAGATCAAAACAATCATTAGAAATACAATATCAAGCTAAAAATAGGGATTCAACCCTTTCTTCTTCTATTTCATACACTTATGATCAGTCTGATATCTAGGGATATCTCAAACTAACTCTTGTAGGCCCTGAGGGAAATTTTTTCCTATATCTATTGATACATAGAAAATAGAAAATAGTTACAACTTAGATCCTATCATCAAGGAAACAATTTTGCATAAAGATAGGTATTTTGTTGACTTCATTGCACTTGGTTGGTACACTTCATCCTTCATGAGATCCACCTCATCTTCTACCATCCATCTGATCCTCTGTCATTCACCTGTTTGCAACACTTAACAATAATAGTTGAATGATATGTATTTTCATCCACCAATATGAGATTATAACTTGACTTTAAAAAGGGATATTATATCCTCTCTTCAGATTCCACAAAATATTACCCTCATCATCTTCTATTCCCATCACAAAAAATGTGATTTTTTGTTTTCTTCTGCAAAATCAGTTGCTACAGGTGTTCTTGTAGCGCCTCTGTTTTCCCTGTGAAGAGTGTTGTAGGAAGTTTCTGTAGCGCTCTTTTAAATACTGATATTAATATCCTTCATTCCTTTTCTTTCCCATATTTCAAACAATCATTACTCAAAAGAAGACACTACCTCGAGCTCATGAAAACAAAAAGGCTCTTATTCAACATCCATCACTATAAGTCAAAAATTAGATTTTTGCATAAACACTTAGGATCTCAAATTGAATGTTTTCTCTAGAAAAAGGATTTAGTTTCCTCAGCTAACAGATCCAAGTTGTTACCTCTTGTTTTCTTCATTTCAGAATGATTTATCATTCTCCTTGGCTTACCATTTCATATCTGATAAAAATATTTGGGCCCTTCTTGCATTGTTTACTCTGTTTTCTTGCAGAAAACATGTGTTTTCCTATAGGAGTCTTTTTATTTTCTATTAGATATTCTTTCTTTAGATTCTTTTTCTCATCTTTGATTTTAGAAACGTCCTTGTTTTTTTTATGGCGTTGCATTAGGGTTTGTAGGATCTTCCTCAATTAATATGATTTTATCTTTAATTGCAGGGTTATACATGGCTTTAGACTTCAATATGAATCTGTTTTGGGGCCTAGTACTCCTTTTCCTTACCAGAATTTTGTATCTATCAACATCATCTTCAGAAGAACTAGAACTAGGAGGAATTGTCTTAGAAATGAGTTCTTCAGCTTGTATAGGGTTTTCAGGTACCTCTATTGTTTCAGGTTTTATATTTTCATTCAAGATCATAGGTTCATCTAACCTTTTACTTTTTCTGATATAAACTTTATGTGCATGAGGGAAAGGATGCCTACCTCCACCCAACATATGAGAAGATCCTTCACCTGTTTGAAAAATGGTTGGATTGTTCTCAATTCCTTAATACGAAGTCTTCAAACTGATCTTCCTTTTATTTTTCTTTGAAACAACAGGTGGACTTGTGCTTGATGATGCTCCTCGCATTGGTTCAACATATTTATTAGTTTACTTTTGGGTAGGAGGATGAACTTCTATTTTAAACCCTGCCCAAATCAAGAATTGATCCCATGTGCTTTGTCATCTCTCCAGCTCTTCTTTAAAAATTACCTTGATTAATCCTTGATGATAGATACCATGTGGGGAAGTCTTGGGTGTTTCTTGAATCTTCATGGCCATTTTATTCAATTCCCTCAAGAAATAATATGGCAGGCTCATCCTTTTAATCCTTAACAAATGAAGGAGTAATCCTAGATGAAACAAGAAAATAGTGGAATAATGTCCTTCACATGGCATAACGCATGTGATCATCAATAGAGCCTCCATCCATTCATCAACTATCCACGCCCTAGAAATAGCCTTGACCCAATTTGGATGTTTGTGTTCTATTTTCAAGAATTGATTGATATCCCCACCTGTGACTATTTTTTCTTTAACCACTTCTCACCATCAGCATGGAGATTACAGGTTGATGGTATTGATTCTTCTGTGGCCTGCATAATTAAATTAGCAATCTAAACCCTCTATCCATCAAATCCTTCAGAAAGTGCATGAGCTACACCATAGTGATGACTTTCTAATTTGGTTCAAAACATATACCATCCATCCTGGTTAAAGATATGTATGATGTCGTTGTATGCCCCCATGATATCGAGTCCTTCAAGCTCCTTTCTGTTCACATGTCCACTCTTTCCCATATTTTTGTAATGACCAAAAGACTAGATTCCTTTCTGTGGAAATCGGATATGTCTGCTATGTAGAGATATATATGGGATTTTATGGATATAAGGAGGAAATCTAAATTTACCAGCTATGATTTGAACCTTACATAAACAAATAAAATGCCATATTAATAGAACTTTTTTTTGAAAAAAACCCTATGGGTGATGTCTTGGGTAATAGATACAAATAGATGAAAGTACCGCCACATTTTCATGTTGTGATATGGTTAGGTACTTGATAACCTCCTTGAGTCTTTAATTCTTCCAGGTAGGATGATCCAATTCTTCAAATTCCTTCCAACAATACGTGTGATGATGAAACATAGGGACAAGTGGAAGTTCCTGTAGCACTCTGCATAAACTGTCCTTTGGCATATTTGGAATGAAAATGACTTGAAAGTCATTTTCTAACCTAGTAATTATGAGACCAAAGTTATGACATGACGTATGACTTCTGATGAAAGGATTTCAAATTTTAAATGATGTCATAGTATAGTCCTACAAACATGTGCAAAATTCTTCCTTTCCCTTTTTACAAGAATAAGTATTACTCATTTCTCTCAACATAATACTATTTTGACCCCCTTGATAATATTTTGAACCCTTAACAACCTAATTATGAGAATGTATGGCTTATACAAGAAAAAAATTAAAATGGAGAAAATAAGAGATGAGAGGTGAGGCTTTGAAGAACATAATAGGTGATAACAATGGCTCCATGGGGGATGGAGTTCTCCCTGTGGAACTCCAATAAATTTAAGTAGACCTATGCCTTATGTTCCTATGAGATTTATTCCATGTTTATTATACACACTATAACTGTTTCAACTCCTGAAGTTTGGAAAAACATTATTCAAAACACATCAAACTGAAATATCAAACTAACACTGGAAACTAAAAAGGATAATTTGCAGTATTGCTCAATTGGGCTATGGAGTGTTTATTGTATAAATACCACACCACACTGATATGTCAATGATATTTGAGCCACCAATGGCTTTAGTAAAAGATTTGTTTCAGAAAACACCCATTTACTAGGCCACCAAAAACCTCTTCACCTTCCAAATTCTATAATAGGAAATTGTTGTTGTCCAATACCTTATCCACCCTAAAAGGACCCGACCACAGGTTTTTGAAGTTCCCATGATGTTATTCTCTATGGGAATCCAATTTCAAAACCAAATCCCTGGGTAGAAACTGCTCTATTTTTTATTTTATGTCAAAAGTCTCTTTAACCTTTTGTTGATGTTGATGTGCCCTCTCAAGAAGCTTCTCTCTTGCTTGCTACAATTCTACAATATGAAAAATCCTTCTGATATCATCATTAGGTTCAACTTCAATTTCCTTCATAAACTTTACAACTGGAAAAACAAGTTGTACTAGAAATACTGCTTCCATTCCATATACTAACTGAAACAATGAAGTTCCAATTTCTCTCTTTGTGCTAACACGGTCATCCCACAAAGCATATTTAAACTTTGAATCCCAAGCCCTGTTATTATCTTCGAGAAGTTTCTTAATGATTTTGACCATACTTTTATTGGATGATTTTTCTAGGCCATTACCCCGTGGGTAATAAGCAGTAGAATGCCTAAGCTTGATGCCATAGTCTTCATAGAATTATACCATGTTAGTTGTAATATCCCTAGGCTGAACCCAATTGTAATGTAAATGAAAATGTACTTAAGCTGGTGAGTTGTTTGATATCATTTTTTTATGCACCTTTCATGGCATAGTGCGCGCATGTACTGCGGAGAAAAATGATGAAGTGTGCACATTCCAAGATACTGCGTGCAACATACTAAGTGCGCGCGATATTGAGGCCAACGAGCCTTTGTGTATATGTGTTTTTTATAGGTTGGTGAGGCAATTATTATAATCTAGGAAGATATGTTTGTATTAGGCTAGTGCACCTATTTTTGTATATGTCTCATCATTAATATAAAATGCATCATTGCACCCAGATTGACCACGATAAAAGAGTATGGGGGACTAAACTCCACTATTTAGGGAAAGGGTGGGGACTAAAAGTTAAGAAAAAGGGATAAGCTAGGGAGATTAAGCCAAAAAGGAATATTATATTAATATTTCTTAAAAGTATAAAGTATGGGTAGTTATTTTATCATAATTTCCAAAGTTGGGGACAAGTGGGCCAAAGTAGCTCCCAACATGAGAAGTGTCAAGTTGGGGACATGCATACATATTGTTGGGACTTAGTTCATTTCCCAACATTCTTTCCATCATTCCTTCCATCATTTAGTCATTTAGTCATCTAGTCAATCATCCATGAGCATTCACACACCCATTGAGCTATCCTTCGTATCTTCGTGACTGTACCTGAACCTGTAACCATATCCATATCTATTTGTGTAGCTGGTTAGCTTGGGATCTAGACTGAAGAAGCGGGTTGTTGGGCCCATGGGATATTGAAGAGGTGGGTTGTCAGGCCCATGAGTAATTTTTCTCTGGGTGAGAGAATTGTTGGGAGTTGATTTCCTGAAGGTGCTAAACTGCAGCTACAGGGCTCTGAGACTTCCTTTCTGGCCTATTGTTGAAGCCCGAAAAGGAAGTGGGGTAGTTGAAGCACTGTTTAGCAGAGAAGGGGCACACTTCTTGGGGTGGGACATGCATGTGGGGAATGAGGGACTATAGGCTGTTAGTTTGAGTTGGCACCTATGACAGAGTCTTTCCTGTTGTCTATGAGCCTTTAGCCTGTCTAGGAATCCCTCTACCTGAGTGGAGTTTAGTCCCAGCTCGAGGGTGACTCATTGTTGGGAGTGATGAATAGTGTGTTCTACGTCTGGAAGGTTCGTGGAAGGTCTACACGTAGTTGGTGATATTATTACGAAGATAAGTGTCCACTGTGTGATAAATCTACATTCTGCATTGTCATTTACATGTGTATTTTTATGGGTTTATCTTATGAGTGGTTATATCGGTCTTTATATTTATGGGTATTTCCCACATATGCTTCATGTATACGTTTACTATTATTTCCATGTGAATCTGTGCATTTACAGATGTATTTGTATGTTTACGTTTTATATATATATTTCCACAAGAGCTCTGTGTGTATATATATTTTAATTGCATGCAGTGCGAAAAAATTATGTGGCATAGCTCAGTTGGGTGTTGGGTATGTTACAATATGTTCTACAAAGAGAATGAAAGCATTCTCTTGTGTAGCGTGACTCATCATAGGTGGCCAGGGATGTTACAACATGGTATCAGAGCTTCAGTTTTCAACAATGAGCTTAGATGGGCCGAGCAAGTTGAGTTGAAGCGAAATGTCAAAGAGGATTGATTTCAAAATGGCCAAATTTCAATTCACAGAGCGCCCATGGTAAATTTTAGAAGAAACGACACATAATTGGGAAAAGGCCCAATTTATGTTGTTAAATTCATGAGAAAATGGAGAAATTTGGACAAGTGGTGAGATATTATTGGTATAATGTCTGTTCTAGAAAATTT
Organism: Picea engelmannii; assembly: GCA_009831015.1. Lineage (NCBI taxonomy): Eukaryota > Viridiplantae > Streptophyta > Pinopsida > Pinales > Pinaceae > Picea > Picea engelmannii. The sequence goes on along the minus strand of ML816663.1, from coordinate 132,666 downwards.
AGACCTGGAATTGGTCGAATTTGAAGTTACATTGAAGCCATGACAGATGGAGTGAGATTAGTAAATAAAATTTCCAATTCGTGAATCGATTTTGGGTAAATTCGATCTAGAAATGTCAACCCATAGTGATTTGTTGTTTCATAGGTTGAACTAGTGTTAATGGGGTGAAATTGAATGAATTTCAAAGTTGCAAAATGTTTATGGTAAATTGGGGAAAAGGTTAGGAAAAAGCCCAAATTTCTGCAGCAGAATTCACAAGGAATTGTTGCGCATAAAAATAAATGCACACAAGTGGGCACACTAAACATTCATGATGCACAGTAAAATTCTTGTGATATGTAAAAATCGGGGATTGCGATGAAAAATGTTGGCGTGCTGGTGTGCGCACTAAATTTTGGCGCCGCGCAGAAAAATATTGGTGTGCAGGTGTGCACACTAAATTTTGCATTACACGGTGTGCACACACATAGGAAGGTGCACACAGTGCACACAGCCATAATAATGACATGCGGGGTGTATGCAGTATTGGCATAGCACAAAGAATTTTGGTTGGTGCACACGCAATGTCGGTATATGTTTTCGCGTGACAGTTTAGTTGATGGTGTGCATAGAGTATTGGTGCACGATGGGGGCGTATTGAACTTTGGCATGGTTCAGTGCATAGAGTGAAATGTGTGTGATACAAAAACTGTGTGCAACAGGTATTGTTCAAGAACCAAAATTTTGCGCGATGGATATTGGTGCGCGACACAAAAGTATTGTGTGCCAGTTATTGGTGTGACAGAGAAGTGATGCACAGTGGTTATAGGTGCATGAAGCACGATTTACTTTATGGTGTTGCTGCGCATGATATATATGGGTTTCTAGGTTGAAATTTTTGCTCACGAAGTTGTTTGGATGGTGAAGAACAACAGAAAAACAACGATTTTCTGCGACATTCTATATTATTTGAATGTCATCTTTTTGCAACACGTTCTTAAGGGCCTTAACAATGTTTTTAGCTACTCAAAAACCACGAGAACAGATTGTAACAAATCACACTCTATCTTTGTAGCTCAAATAAAATATCTTGGAGAGATATTTCTAATGGTGTAAACCGTTCATCAAACGAAGATTTTATGAGAAAGTTATAGCACAAACAGTTGAGGGTAAATTTTAAGACCCATCTAACTTCAAAGAGCCATAACTTTCTCCTATGGAATCTGATTGAGGCATAGGAGTAGTCAATGGAAATATATTTAACCATAGAAGAAATTCCCAGAGCTGAATTAAATTTCTGGGCAGGTTAAAAATGTTTAAAATGGAAAAGAAGGTACTTGTAGCATTCCAGACCAAAAACACAAATTGGCCTAAAACTTCAACAGGTTGTAACTCACAGCCCAGAACCCAGAAAGAGATGAAACTTGGACAGAGTGTCCATAATATGTATATGAATAAAACCAATTGAGATCCTACAAAAAATCCATTGGAGTAGGTGAAAAAATGCATAATTAGAGCGCAGATTTGCGCCAAGTTGAAAAATGAACATACAAAAAAAACTAATGGGCAATTTTCAAATAGCCATAACATTTTTCTCAAGACTCGGAATTGAGCATGGGAGTAGGTGTTGGAAAGGTGTTGGATAGTGGAATATAAATATCCACCCAGAAAATTGATCTGGGCACTCAATTTTTCAGGATATCAGAAGAAATAATTCTGATATATTATTGAACCAAAATAGTTCATATTTTTTATGAATTGTTGAAACAGTTAGCCTGATAAAGTTTTGTTGGCTGCACATTTTGAAGACTTAAAAACAACTAGATCATATCAGGATCAACACCAAGGAATTACATCTAGGAAGATGAAATCAGAGGGATGGATGTCCATTTGGTAATTGAAGGAACAAACTCCAATGGACATGGAGAAGGAAGAGATGAAAACATGAATATGGTAGAGACCATTAAAAATTTGCAAAGGGATGTCCAAATCCATAAATATGATAATGAAAGGCTTATGAGAGCCAAGGAGAAGAAAGATGACTTCAACATGAAGTTAATGCATAGCTTGAACATAATAGAAAATAAATTGGATAGGGAGAGTGGGTCAAGCAAATTTGGAAGTCACAGGTCTCCTAATGAGAAAAGAAGAACAAGAAGTGTTAGCAGACATCACCATCACTCCCCAAGGCATTCCAACAAGAGAGCACATAGAAGCTCAAGTCCATCCCCTATTAGGAAGCATAAGAGTTATGGGGTGGATGAACTATGAGGAGAAATGAACAAAATCAAACCTCCTACTTTTGATGGTGAGCACCAGAAGGATCAAGATGCAGAGACATGGTTGATGGGCATGATAAATTATTTTCAATTGAATAATTATTCTTCTCATGCAGAAGGTATAATTTCCATCTATCAACTCAAAGGAAAGGCATCCATGTGGTGGGATCAGCTTGTGCAGGTGCATCACATTAAAGAGAAAAGTGTTACTTGGAGGGAATTGAAGAAGTACTTTGAAAAGAAATACTTGACTAAGAGATACTATGACAAGAAAATGAAAGATTTCTTTGAAATCAAGCTTGGGACTATGACAATAGATGAATATGAGAGAAGGTTTTTAGAACTCGTGAAGTATGTTTCTTTCATTAAGGATGAGACAATTAATATTCAGAGGTATTTGAGTGGATTTCCATCATTCAGCAAATGACAAAATATAGTATGATGATCCCAAGACATTGGAGGAGACCATAAGGCAAGCTAAATGCCTATTTGATCAACAAAAAGCAAGGACAAATTTCCAAAAAGATTGGGAAGACAAAAATAAATTCAAAATGGATCAGAGGAAGAAAGGGACTAAGCCACCATTCTTCAGAAATAATCCTCAGGGATAGACAACTTCTGGAGAACCCAGAGTGATTGAGGCAGGGGGTCAAAGGCTAAGGCAACCACCTATTCAATGTTGGGGTTGTAAAGGATATCATATGTTCAGAGATGGTCCTCACAGAGGTGAAAAAGTTAGGACTGTTCACAATGTACAACAAGTTGAAACAGTGGAGGACATGGGTAGAAATGTACCAAGGATCTATGCATCCCTAGACAACAAGCAAGTAGAGTATTAGTCACATATGATTGAAGTGGAAGGTATGATCAACAACCAAACCATTGCTATTTTAATTGATTCAAGATCTAGTCACAGTTATATAGATCCTAAGATGGTGGAAAGTTTGCATTTGCCAAGAAGCAAGAATGGAAAATCTTGGTTGGTACAGCTGGCTACCAGAGCCAAAAGAAAAGTTAATGAGATGGTTAAGTCATGTCTTATGGACATGAATGGACTGAACACCATGGCAGATTTGAACATATTTCCTTTAGGTTCTTATGACTATCTAATTGGGATGGATTGGTTGGATCAACATCATGCTATCCTAGATTGTTATAACAAGACATTCTCTTTCTTGTATGAGGAAGGGAACCTAAGGAAATTATAGGGAATTCCCAAGGTAGTAACCATAAGAGAAATTTCAGCATTGCAGCTGAAGAAATGTTACAGAAAAGGGTGTCAAATATCTGCAGCTCATATGGAAGAGACACCTAAAGATAAGGTGCCAAATTTGGAATACCATGCAGTCCTGGAAGATTTTGAAGATGTGTTCAAGGAGGTACTAGGACTACCCCCAAAGAGAGATATTGATTTCTCTATAAATTTGATTCCTGGAGTAGCTCCAGTGTCAAAGACTCCTTACAAAATGAGTACACCATAGATGAAGGAGTTGCAAATGCAACTTGAAGAACTTTTGAAGAAGGGGTATATACACCCAAGTGTGTCACCTTGGGGTGCCCCAGTCTTGTTCATGAGGAAGAAATATGGGACATTATGATTGTGCATTGATTTCAGACAGTTGAATAAAGTGACTGTAAAGAACACGTATCCTCTGCCAAGGATTGGTGATCTTTTTGATCAATTGAAAGATGCAAAGATATTTTCAAAGATAGATCTCAGGTCAGGATACCATCAGGTAAGGATTAAGGAGGAATATATCAACAAGACCGCCTTTAGGACAAGGTATGGTCATTATGAGTTCATAGTAGTGCCATTTGGGCTATCAATTGCACCAGTTGTTTTCATGTGCTTAATGAATGGTGTTTTCCAGGAATATTTAGACAAGTTTGTCATTGTCTTTTTGGATTACATCATTGTATATTCCAAGTCAGAAGAAGAGCATGAACATGATTTGAGGATGGTGTTACAAGTATTAAGGGAGAATGGGTTGTATGCCAAATTGAGCAAGTGCTCATTTTATCAGAAGCAAATTCATTATTTGGGACATATCATTTCAAAGGATGGGATAGTAGTGGATCCTGAGAAGATAGAAGCCATTAGAGAATGGTTAGTGCCAAATAATGTGACAGAGGTTAGATCATTCATGGGCCTTGTAGGATACTATAGGAGATTCATTAAAGGATTCTCAAGGATTTCACACCCAATCACTTCCTTGCAAAGAAAGGGTGTGAAGTTTCAGTGGACATTGGATTTTGAAAACAATTTCCAACACTTGAAACAATTATTAACAAGTGATCCAATACTAAGGATTGCAGAACCAAATGAAGACTTCATTGTATGCATAGATGCATGTAAAGAAGGACTTGGTGGAGTCCTAAATCAAAATGGGTTTGCTATATGTTTTGAATCAAGGAAGTTGAAGGAGCATGAAAGACATTATGCCACTCATGATTTGGAGTTGGCAGACATAGTGCATTCCTTGAGGAAGTGGAGACACTACCTCATGGGGAAAAGGTTTGAGTTGAGAACAGACCATAATGGTATGAAATATTTATTTGATCAACCAACTCTAAATGTTGGGCAAAGAAGATGGTTAGAATTTCTAAGTGAACATGACTTTCATATAAAGCATATCAAGGGGGAAAGAGAACAAAGTGGATGATGCACTCAACACAAGAGTGCATGAATTTCATGCTACAACCATTAGCATGTACCAATTAGATTTGAAACCAAAAATTTTAGAGGCTGCAAAATTAGATTTGCAATACAAGGAATTAGTGGGAAAATTACAACAAGGTAATTTGCAGCAGAAAATTGAAGAATACAAGCTAGATAATGATGAAATTCTCATGTACAGGGGCATAATTTACGTACCAAATTGTCAGGAATTGAAAAAATCTGATATTGAGAGAAATGCATAATGTACCTTATGTTGGAAACCCAGGTTATCAGATAACTATTGTAGTTGTCAAGTGCCAATATTATTGGCTAGGGATGAAGAAAGAAATTGGTGGTTTTATTGCCAAATGTTTGGAATCTCAAAAGGTAAAGGATGGGCATAGACACCCAACTGGTTTTCTACAACCATTACCCATTCCTAAGTGGAAATGGGAAGTTGTAACAATGGATTTCATCACCAAAATTCCCAAAACAAACAAGTAACATGATTCTATCATGGTAGTGGTAGATAAGCTTACTAACGCTACCCATTTTATTCCAGTTAAGCTCACTCACAAGGCAGCCAACATTGATGATGTTTATATGAGGGGAATTTCTCGATTACATGGCATACCCAAGACAATTGTGTCTGACAGAGATCCAAAATTTACCTCAAATTTTTGGAAGGGATTATTTAATGGATTTGGAACAAATTCAAATTTTAGTACAACTTATCATCCAGAATCACATGAACAAACAAAGAGGGTGAATCAAGTGATTTAGGATATGTTGAGGATGTATATGATGGATAAACCATAAAAATGGGAAGACTACCTACACTTGGTAGAGTTTCCTTGTAACAATGGGTACCAAGCATCTCTAAAGATGATCCCATTTGAGGCACTTTATGGAAGAAAGTGCAACACACCGGTAAGATAGGATAACCCAGAAGATAGAGCAATCGTTGGGCCATATTTGCTCAGGGAAATGGAGGAGAAAATGATAAAAATAAAGAAAAATTTAAAGGCTTCCCAAGATAGACATCAAAATCTATACTGATAAGGGTAGAACTCACAGGGAATTTAAAGTGGGAGACCATATATTTTTGAAAGTGAAAGTCAACAAAAGTTCCCTGAAGTTGAAATTTTTTTCCAAGTTGGCAGCTAGCTATTGTGGGCCATTTGAAATTTTAGAGAGGATTGGTCTAGTGGATTATATAATTGCATTGTCTGCATCTATGTCTCTTCATAATTTATTCTATGTATCATTTCTCAATAAATATATACTTGATGCTATCATGTTATTGATTGGAATGTGATTAAAGTGGAGCAAGAAGGCGCTTTTCAAGTGCATCTGGTACGCATTCTGGACTGGAAAATCAAACATCTCTAGAATTGATCCATAGGGCTTGTAAAGGTCTAATGGACCTGGTACAGTCCTGACGATGCTACATGGGAGCATGAGGATGCAATGCGGGCAGAATACCCGCATCTTTTTGAGGATTTTTGAAAATTTTGGTGTATGTGTGTACTTAATGCATTGAGGACAATGCATAAATAAGGGGAGGGGATTGTAATATCACTAGGCCGAACCCAATTGTAATGTAAATGAAAATGTACTTAAGCTAGTGAGATGTTTGATATCATTTTTGTATGCACCTTTCATGGCATAGTGCGCGCATGTACTGTGCAGAAAAATGAGGAAGTGTGCACATTCCAGGATACCACATGCAACATATTAAGTGCATGTGATATTGAGGCCAATGAGCCTTTGTGTATATGTGTTGTTTTATAGGATGGTGAGTCAGTTATTATAAGCTAGGAGGCTGGTGTTTGTATTAGTCTAGCGCGCATATTTCTGTATATGTCTCATCATTAATATAAAATGCATTGTTGCACACAAACCGACCATAATAAAAGAGTATGGGGGACTAAAATCCACTAGTTAAGGAAAGGGTGTGGGCTAAAAGTTAAGAAAAAGGGATAAGCTAGGGAGCTTAAGACAAAAAGGAATATTATATTAATATTTCTTAAAAGTATAAAGTATGGGTAATTATTTTATCCTAAGTTCCAAAGTTGGGGAAAAGTGGGCCAAAGTAGCTCCCAACATGACAAGTGTCAAGTTGGGGACATGCATACATATTGTTGTGACTTAGTTCATTTCCCAACATTCTTTCCATCATTTATTCATCCAGTCAATCATCCATGAGAATTCACACACCCATTGAGCTATCCTTTGTATCTTCATGGTTGTACCTTAACCTGTATCTGTATCCATATCTATTTGTGTAGTTGGTTAGCTTGGGATCTGGACTAAAGAAGTGGGTTGCCAGGACCGTGGGATATTGAAGAGGTGGGTTTTCAGTCTCGTGAGTAATTTCTCTCTGGGTGAGAGAATTGATGGGAGTTGATTTCCTAAAGGTGCTAAACTGCAGCTATAGGGCTCTGAGACTTCTTGTCCGGCCTATTGTTTAATCCTAGAAAGGAAGTGGGGAAGTCGAAGGACAGTTGATCAGATAAGGGGAAAACTTCTTGAGGCAGGACATGCATGTGGGGAATGAGGGATTGTAGGTTGTTAGTTTGAGTTGGCACCTGTGACAAAGTCTTTCCTGTTGTCTATGAGCTTTTATCCTAGTTAGGAATCCCTTTACCCAGGTGGCGTTTAGTCCCAGCTCAAGGGTGACTCACTATTGAGAGTGATGAACAATGTGTTCTAAGTATGGGAGGTTCATGGAAGGTCTACATGCAATTGGTGATATTATTACCAAGATAAGTGTCCATTGTGTGATAAATTTACATGTTGCATTGTCATTTACGTGTGTATTTTTATGGGTTTATCTTATAAGTGGTTATATATGTCTTTATATTTATGGGTATTTCTCACAAATGCTACATGTATAGTTTTATTGTTATTTCCATGTGAATCCTTGCATTTACAGATGTATCTGTATGTTTATGTTATATATATATATATATATATATATTTCCACAAGAGCTCTATGTGTATATATATTTTAATTGCATGCAGTGCAAAAACTTTATGTGTCATAGCTCAGTTGGGTGCTGGGTATGTTACAGTATGTTCCGCAGAGAGAATAAAAGTGTTCTCTCGTGTAGTGTGACCCAACATGGGTGGTTGGGTATGTTAAATTAGTGGATTTGAAACCTGCAGCGTTATCTTTGATGATCACTTCTAGAGAACCAAACCTAGATAAAATATTCTTTTCAAGGAAACTTGTGATTACCTTATCAGTTTCCCTCCTTGTAGGTACAACTTCAATTCACTTTGTGAAGTAATCTATAGCTATTAGAATCCATCTTTTCTTTCCACTATATGAAGGATGAATCTCACCTATGAAATCCAAAGCCCACTATTGGAAAGGTGCAGACACATTTACGGGCTTGAGAGGTAAGGAATTAAGCTTTTGTTTAACAATTACAAACCTTTGGCATTTCTCACATGCTTTAACCTTTTCACAGACATTGGAAAATATACTAGGCCAATAATACCCATCCCTAAGTATCTTATATGCATTGGACTTCTAGAAGTGATGTCCCCCATACACTCCGTCATGAAACTCTATCATGACTCTTTGTGCTTCTTCTTCATCAAGGAATCTTAGTAAAAATATAGAAGGGTCCCTCCAAAACAAATTTTGATTATTTACACAATACTTTACAACTATAAGTTTCAAGGATCTTACTTTAGACTTATCCATTCCTGGAGGAGCTTGCAAATTCTGCAGAAAATAAAGGATATATTTGTACCATTCTGATTCAACAATATTTTTATTGACTTGAGAAATGTTGTTTTGAGGATGTAAATTTCCTGAATTTTTACAGATGTAATCAACTCCCAGGGCTCTGCAATTAGAATCAACTGTCATCTTAGTTAACCCCTACCCTTTGACTAGCTTGGTAGGATTAATATCCATGTCATATTAAAGCAACTTAGCTATCCATTTAATTATCTTTCCATCATTGTCTGACTGATTCAAGATATCTTTAATAGCACTAGACGATATATATGCAATTATTTTGGAATGTAGCACATAAACTCTAAAATATTTTAGTGTTTTGACCAAAGAAAAATCCTTCTTCTCCATGATATAGTATTTTAACTCATCATCCCAAAGTTCCCTGCTAAAAAAGGAAATGGGATGTTCAAATCCCTCATAATTTCCCTGTATAAGGGAAGATGCTAAAGTATCCTGAGATGCAACATAAAAAATCAGGAACTCTTTTTCAAAATCCGGACTAATTAAAACAAGTGCATCTGAAATAGCCTTCTTAATATATTGGAAAGAATATTTAGCTTATTTTCTCCATTTGATCTCACTTCATTTATTTAACATGCAAGTTATGTGTTTGACCAATTCATCAAAGTTCGGAATAAACCTTATGATAAATTTTATCTTCCCAAGGAAAGACTTGATTTCCTTCTTAGTTCTAGGGATATAAAGCTTTTGAATGGCTATCACTCTAGCAGGATCAATTTTAACTCCATCAACACAAACAATATGACCTAGCAATTTCCCTTGTTCTAAAGAAAAATGAGACTTCTTTAGATTTAAAGAAAGACCATACCTTCTACACTTTAGAAATATCTGTCTCAAATGGTGTAGATGCTCATCATCAGAGTTAGAGAAAAAAATAATTTCATCCAAATAGATGACAACAAACTTATCCTTCTCTCCCACAAATTTTATAGCCCTAAAATTCCCTACTCATGCATACATGGCCTTGGCCTCCTTACTTGCATATTTTTCCAAAGCACTACTGAGAAGATCTTCTTAAACAAATCATTTTTTAGAATATGTACGTGCCCTACACCATCACTTCCTGCATGCATACGCTTGTTGCACCACTACAGCTCGCGTACATATGCACGTTGCACCATTACAGCCCACGTATATTTGAAAAAGTTGCAAAAAATAAAAAAGTTGCAATGAATTCGTTGAAATTTATGGGCTATTGGAAGTTTCCAAACTAATCCACCTTCTATAGCCCATGACCGAACCGAATAACCATCCATTTGTCATATAAAAGGAGGTTTTGGGGTCTCATTTCACATATAAGCATAAGAATAGTGAAACTCTGCCCAATTTCACTCCCCCTCCTTGTCAAAGATATTGTTTCCTTTTGTGAGATATTGCCTCGGCATTCCCTCATCATCCCCTTCTTCATCCATTCAACGCATTCCCTTCCAATGAGGTGATTAGAAGGTTGAGAGAAGAATTCCATTCAAGGTGCACTTGGATCATGGTAAAGAGGATCTCAGACTAGGGTCGCAGAACAGTGGCCGAAATAGATTGTAAGGTATAATCTTTGTATGATGAATAAAATAATCACATTTTCCTGTCCTGAATGATGGTCTTGTGAGTATTTTTATTGATTTATACTTAACATTTAATATCTAACCCTAACTCATGGATAGAATACCATTCTTGTATTTCTTTTTTTTCCTATCTTTGTATGTAGGTCAGCCTTGGGAGGAGATGTGCAGTCAATGGAACTTCCAATCTTGAGGAGATCATCACCAGACATGGGGTCAAAGGTATAGTTACCCAATATCTTCTCTCATTTTATTTATTTAAATTAGTTTTGGTATGTTTGAGGTAGAATAGATAATTGATTAGATTTTAGACCTTTATTCGCTCTGTCTACATCTTGAACCCTAGTGTAGTTAAAGGGGGTTTTTCCCCACTAGCAATGAAGGTGATATCTATGGCTTGCTGAAAAGTGGCCCCAACATTCATCAAACCAAAAGGAATTCAGGAATACATAAAAGTACCCCAAGGTGTTCTAAACAGTCTTCTCCATATCATCTTGATGAACAACTACCTGGTTGTATCCAAAGAAACCATAAATCATAGACAACCTACTAGATCCTACCACCTTCTGCAATATATGTTCCATTTTGGGAAATTGATAGTTATCTTTCCGATAACACTTGTTCAAATTTCTGAAATCAACACAGATTCTAATTTCACCATTCGTTTTTATCACTGGTAGCAGATTTTCTATCCAGTAAGAATTCCTCAGGGGTACAATGATCTTAGCATCTAAAATTTTCTTGACTTCTTTCTCCATAATAGGTACAAAATAGGATTAATCTGGCTTAATTTATTCTTGAAAGGTTTTACATTCCCTTTCAAAGGTATCTTGTGTTGAATGATAGTTTCATCAGAGGTCCTAAGATATTCATATTTCCATGCAAAAACATCAATGAACTCCTTCAATAGTTCCTCATATTTAGCTCGGTATTTTCTTATATGAATTTTGATATTTTAACATGCTTGGGATTTGCAGCAGTCCCAACATTGCAATCAATCACATCTGCTTCTTTTTCAAGATCACTGAGCTCCACAAGAACATCATTATGATACAAAATTCTTTCAAGAGGTACCAAAACTTTTGGGATATTATTAGCAGGAAATTGCAAGATCTTATTCCCAACAATCATATTATGAAAATTTAAATTTTGATTACCCTCATCCAAATCCTCATCTTGATCGACATGTATTGAAGAAAAATCATCTATAGCTTCAATGAACCTTTTTATTTCATAATATTCCTCAAATAATCTCCAATACTTGACATTGTATGGAATAGAAGGCCTATACCTAACCTCTACTTCATACTTTAGCTTTGGGGGTAAAGGAGGTTTAAAAGTACCTTCTTCCACAACCAGTGAATCAACCTGCTCATTCTGATTTCTTGGAATATATACAATGTTAAAAGACAAAAAGAAGGCTTCAATGATGTCCCATACCTCATTTGTGTAGTATTTTAACCAAATTTTCTTTGTCTGATATACATATTTAACCTGTTGTACAATGATTTCAAAATCCCTATGCACCTTCAAATGCTGAATTTTCATTTCTTTAGATGCCCTGAGACCCAACAATAATGCCTTGTCTTTGCAATTTTATTTTTTGTATCGAATTCTAACTTGTAAGACAGGGTAATGACTTCATGTTCAGGAGAAATCAACACCACACCTACCCATGCACCTTCTCTAGATGAGGCTCCATAAAAGTATAATTTCCATAGAAGATTTTGATTCTCAATAGACTGTGGAACAACAACTGGTTTTTTCAAAGGAAAAGACTGTTGGACAACATTATCAATATGAAATATAGAGGATCCCAAGTCGACATCAACTGCATAGATAGTATGATTTATAGAATGATCATTGTCACCGATAATATATGCCAATTGAGATTCATGATAGAGTCTTCTAAATTCTCCTCCAAAAACAGGTATAGTGGCATAATAGAGATCCATTTGAAGAGATCCCCCAAGATTCCTAAACCAAGATATGGACAACAACATACCAAACCTAGGAGGGATATTGGCCACAACAATATCCATGACTAAACTCGTGGCTTGGATTTGAGATAATGAAACATCAAGGTCTTTAATAACACCCAATAATTTGACTTTTTTGGAATCAAAAGAAAAGAGATCATGGTATTCTTTGGTGATTTATAACCCCAATTCTTCCATGAAAACCTTTGGAATATGATTATGGGAGGCTCCAGAATCTATCGAGAAGTTATGAAGGATTTTGTCATGAATGTTTAATGAGACATAAAAAGGGGGAGTGGAATCATCCCTCTCTTCTACAATTGGCCCTAATACAATAGTGGGTTTTTCATCTTGGAGATTAATTACATCAGTAACATGATCTATGACCGAAGAAGGTTGTAACCATTTGAAAATATGACTCCTATAAGAATTATTTTTAACCAATTCATTCAAAGGAATATGAATTTTGATCTTAATTATCTCATTTTCTAGACTGAAAGAAGATGAGAACTTGTCTGCTTTCGGGGCTGATACTTTCATAATCGGTTGTACTTGCTTCTTTTCAGGATTTTTTTTGCCTGTCTTTACTGTTGGGGTAGTAGAATTATCTTTTTGAGGAGTAGGTTTAGCAGGAGATGATTTGTCTTTTTGAGGAGAAGGTTTAGTAGGAGATGATTTGGATCTAAGATTGTACTCCTGTTGATTTGTGTTACAAATCATATTATCTGGGCCTTCCTCATCCTATGCATACAATGAATCTTCGTATTCATTCGATGTTAGGTGACTGAGAGAAATCTTATCTCCAAACAAATGAATATCCAAATCTTCATCTACCTCTTCAACTTCTTGATTTTCCTTAATATAATTATTTTGCAGGGGTGTCTGTATTTTATGATGATCATTATTCTTCTTATCCCTCTGTAGGATATGAGGGTTATAAGGTATTGTATATTGATTTTTATTTTGATTTCCTTCCTGAGGTGTGTTATCACTCTATAATTTTCCCAAGGTTGTGGGGCAGTCACAGAGGCAACATCAAAACCACTTTGAGTCTCATATCTAGCCCTCCAAGACTTGGAGAGGGATCTCTCTACCTAATATAGCTTTCTTTGAGAAGAATATTAGGTTAGTTATGTAGAGCATGGGTTTGTTTATGGATTTTGAATTGGTTTGGTTGAGATATAAAAGGACCATTGGAAAAAATGGAGTCAAAGATCTAATATGACTGAATGAATAAATAACATATACATATATAACCAGGAAAGATAGTCACATCAATGGATTCTTATAATTTGTGTTATGGAAAAGAAGCATAGATTAGGGTCCAATTTAAATGCAGAGCAGAGCTCATCTAAATTCTACATCCAATTTTCAGAAGGAAAACATTAATATGATTTAAAGCTAGATCATGGTGTCTAAGACAAATCCTGAAACATAATCCTCTTATAAATGATAAAGAAACAAAACAATATGAGAAACAAGGGAGTAACAATTTACATTAGAATCACTTCACCACAAAGAATGACATGAGATCCTGGGAATAAAGTCTTAGTAATTATTCATTACAGTCAATTAAAGCTTGTGAGCATTTTTACATTTAGGCCATCCCAAGTCCAACCCTTTCTTTCATAAAATTTATAGGCTTTATAGCCTTTACATAATAGTTCAAGATCCTATAATAATGGATCTAAAATACTTAAAATAGAATAAAATCAAAACTAGTATGATATATCAAATCTAATCTTGATTTAAGGGTCAACCCTTATCAACTAGATCTTCAACAATATTCAACATCATTCATCACTATCTGATATCTTCAATAGCTTTCCAAGTGATGACAAGGCATTTTGAAATCCTGTTTTGACAAATAAGCAGTTTTTTAACCAAAAATTGAAAATCCACTTAACCTTCTTTCCTTAGCATCTGCCTCAAAAACTGGAAATAGATGATGAAATGTATCATTTTAATATTTATATTTCATTTGGAACCCCTTCCAGACGATCTGGAAACAAAAATCTTCAATCTGAGCAAAAATATGAGCATTCTGCCAGTTTATGCATTTTCGGTGGCTTACAGGTATAAAACAGAGTAGTATTAGTTGCCGAAAGTAGAGCTTTCGGCAACTAACAACTCTTTGAGGAAAACGAATATGTTGTCGATAATCCTGAGTTTTCCACAACCTTTCAAAATTGGAAAAAATGGATTTTCTTCGAACTACCTACTCTTTGGGATCCTTATCTAGGTTCTTAACAACTTCTGCTAGAGATTTTAAATCAGGATGTGCTATTGGAATAGGATTTTTAAGCCTTAGTTTGATCCTTAAACCTCTAACCATTTTAAGAAACTTACGATTCTCCTTGAGAAATTTCTTATTCCTCTTCTGTTCCTTTACATGCATTTTAGCTAACCCTTCAAAACATTATCTTACCTCATCTAATGTGTTGCTTATATTCTGGTTTTGGGATTTAATGACCCTCTCAAGCAACTTCATCTCTGATATTTTTTTTTTAAGCTTTTCAATATTTGATGTTGACTTCTTTTCTTTGCTTGTTGATGCTTCAGGAATCTCTAGGTACAGAACCTATGGTGAAAAAGGTTCTTCTTCAAAAACAACTTGCTCAGGACCCTCTCTTTCTATTGACTCTAAATCCTCCTCTGAATTTGTATAAGGAAGATTCAAGACATTTTTTTCAAGGGCTCTAGCTTGCCCTTTTGTAGCTTGACTGAAATCAAGCTTATTTTTAGCTCTCTTAGACTTAGAAGAAGAAACTGGCTCATTTATTTGTACTAGGGAGATGGCTCTTCTTTTCCTTTTACTACTCATGGGTGTAGAAGATTTCTGGGATGAGATATTCTTCTTGTCCTTGGGATGGAGTTCTAGTTCAAATTCTCCCCAGAAAAGAAGATTCTCCCAAGTCTTATTACCCCTCTACAATTCTTCAAGCACTATAATCTTGATGAGGCTGTGATGGGAGAGCCTACCCTGCACCTTGTTAGGTTTGTCTTGGACCTGGTGTGTCATTTTTGTCAAGCTTCTGTGAAGGTAGAAGGGCAAATTCAAAGGGCATATACCTGTAAAATGGTTCATAAGCTTGAAATGGCAGAACATTTCTCTACCATATCTGCCTTTACATGTGATGTATACCTAAATTTCTTTAAGAAAATGTTGCCACTTTTCTTCTAAGAAGGATCTAGAGATATCCTTCTTCCAAGTGATACATTTGTGTTCAGGCTTGAGATAAGACCCGAATTCAATGTCTTTGATAGTGGTTGATTTGAGCTATCTTTCACCAAATCTAGGCATCTTTGTTGTTGCTGCAACAATAGCTTCATTAACATGTACCTCAATTGTTCCAAAACTGGCCTTGTCTCCATCAAAGGTCAATGCAAATGCCTCAGCCACACCTTGATGAAATCCTTGGAGTTTTTCACAAAACCTGTAGTAGCCAACATCTTTGAACATCTGGAAAATCTCAGGGTGAGATTCCAGATATGTTATGTCATTGAGCTCCTTCCTGAGCAGAGCTCCTTCCTGAGCAGAGCTCCTCCCTTCTTCATTTGCAAAACTAGTTGTCAATACCTGCAATATAATAAAATCGAGCTTGGGGAGAAACAGTGGCATTGATAGGGGACGAATTGAAGTTCGGGAAGAGGAAAAATGTGTGATATGGGGGAAAATATTTGAACGAAAACCCTTCATAAAGAATGAAACTCAAATCACAATGATGATTGCATCATTCGGTCAGGACAGACACCATGTGATAGATCGGGTAAAATGAATGATACGAGCTTATGGTGATCATTTCTACTATATTAGGGTTAAATAGATCTCACTAAATAATCATATCAGGCAAATAATCACTTGCCTAGATCGTATCATGATCCAATTCCAATTAATTTTGGTAGCACTTGAGATGATCATGTTGTGTACTGATGGCGGTTTGAGAGTTTGATGGGACAGTCTAATCGTTAGCCAACTCTGTGCTTTCAGTAGCTTAGAGTGCCTCGCATATGTTGTTTTAGCTATCGAAAGTGACAGCTTAGAATACTTTGAAAAATAGCCCTTAGCTGCCGAAAGTGAAATTTTAGAGTTTTTTTCTAAATAGAAGTAGAGACTCATCACTTCTTGAAAAGACAAGTGAAAAACTCATCCTAAAGACACTTAACTCATGAATAACAAAAAATATTTCATCTAATGATCCATTCTATCACCTAATTACCATAACTTGGGAAAAATTATTTCAAGAGACAACAAGACCAGCAAGCCAAGAACTCCATCATGAGACCCACCAATCACATCTAAATCATCAAGTCTCCTATCATTATAGGATACTAACATAGGCTCCAATTGGGGATGGAATCTCCTGAGGAGGTGTCAAGAATTCTAGCTCTCCGGATTCATAAATCAGTGCCTTATCCATTGGGTTGATCCCACAACCTGTACTTTGATCTATCATGCACCCTAGTGAAGTGGAAATCAGTTGATTATTCATTCTGACCTTGACTGAGTCTTTGAAGTAAAACATAAAGAAAAATAAACCACATACTTTCCCAACAAGATTATTTGCATATGGTAAATATGATAAAAATTTGATATGATGATATTATTTATATACATACACCCTATTCTAATCCTGAGAATGCTTGATCCTAATCAATATAAGACATCCAGTATAACCAGTCAAAAATTGGACCTGAAATATGGGCTCTTTCACTGATTTCCCCCAAACTCAGATGTAGATCTAGTAATGATATGTGATAGAAATTCCTATCCCGATCTCCCTTACATGGAAATTGATCAATCTGAAGAACCATTAAATTGTTGCAAGTGTATTGTGGCCCTTCCATGAAAAATTTCTGCATATAAATATCTATAGGGTCCAAATAGACCTGAGTTGTTTCTTGGCATTTGCAATCAGTCCATTCCATCTCCTGACCTTGTGTTGCTCATGAGGTCTTCAAACATTTCAAGATACTTTTTCATTTCATCTGATGGGTTTTGCACTAATATTTATACTGAACCAAATAGTGGGGAAGACTGTCTGATCATATCCATATCATAACAATTTTTTAATTCATTAGGAGTAAATGAAACCAGAGTTTGAAAACACACATTATCCAGAATAGCAGCTATAGGGTCATATAATTCTTTTGATGACTATGGAATGGGATTTGCTAGCTCTTCAAGGCTCACATTGTGTCTTACAACTAGAATCTGAACAAGATTCCCTCTCAAAATTTGAAATGGATTAAAGAACAAAGGCAATGAATCAAACTGGATTAGCTCATCACCTATTTCAGGCTTTGGGATTTCATCTGATATTTGGTCTTCAAAAATATTTAGTGGTTGTACCTTTGGATCAACTTCTGTATCATCCTTGTTCTCCTCAACTGATGCATTAGAACATTCCTCTTTCTTACTGTTTACAATCTGCTGGCAATGTTTTCTCAGGAATGAGGCAAAACATAGGGGCACGTAGTTTGCATTTTCTTGAAAATTTTCTGCGCCTTCTCCCTTCAAAATTTGAAGTGAATTGACCTCTAATGGTAAAGGATTACATTCTAGAGTTTCGAATTCTGTTTCGAGCTCTGAATTTTTCCCTGAACTTTGAAGATTGGATAAACTTGGAGATTGTAATCCTAGATCTGAAATGTCCTTTTTACCCACACTAACATCCTTCACTATCTCATCAAAAGGTTTTCCTTCTTTGATATTTATCACTTGTTCAGAAATTTCCTTAAAAAATTTAAAAGAAGAGAAGCATAAGGATAAAGTATGTCCATTTACCCCAATACTTTCTTCCTTGTGATCATAATTGTCATCATACAAATCAAGCTTGGGTGAATCATCCATGGATGAAATTCCATTGAACATGCATATCATATCAGGAGAATCTTCCTCCATCTTTTGATTTTGAACTTCATCTTCGATTGTATCGTGAATTGAGTACATGAAACTATCATTTTTAAGTCATTGATACCATGGTTGAGCTGCAAACTTTTTGGGAATATTGACCTTTGTTGTTTCTGGAACTAGTGGGATATGAGGTATTTGAACAACAATTTCCTCTTTCCTGTTAATTTCCTGCATCATCTCTTTTACAGTGTTGGCCAAGA